>MCFE01000993.1:0-21227 GCA_002104905.1 Basidiobolus meristosporus CBS 931.73
CTTAGTCACGGGACTTTAGCTTTGTGATGGCCTTTTGACAGGATCATCTCAACAATTTTATATAGGGGGTATTACCAGAGTATATCTGGAGTGTGAACAATGTTTTCCCACAATGGTGGTGAATTCTTGACAGGTTGGACACCTTGCAACGGTGGCATCTTCTGATGTAAATTCCATGGAATTGTTAAAACATGCTGGTATCAGGATGGTCTCTGGGTAATATGTTGCCAGTCACATGACAGCTAGCAATCCGTACCAAGTACATGGTAGGTTGCATCCTGGGATGACTTTGGCAAGAAGTAGTAGTAAAACCTGAAAGCTCCCATTACTGATATTAGTGGAAACACGCCACTTCTCTAGCCACAACGTTACATCATTCACCAGTAGATAGATTACTGCACTCACTTGACTCCATAAAGTATCCCTGGCATTTTTTTCCACAGGTCCCTATGAAAAATAATTTGGTCCTGTGGGATGATTCATTCCAAATGAGCCTTCAGGATCCAGTTTGGAGACTATTGTAATACCAGCAGCTTGGAATCAGTGACCCTCTCAATAATCTTGTAATGGGATCACAATGACATTTGGCTAATTTTTCTACAAAATAAAGTTAAAGAACTTGAAGGGGTTTAATTGGTGCTGTAGCAATTGTTTTGTGGCATTGTTGCAGTCTTAATGTGCTCTACAACTATTTTAAATGGATCTGACCAGCTAGTACATCCAGTAGCCTGATATAGCAAGAAACATGACAGTGTTTTGACGGCCTCATTGCAAGTCTCCAATGGCATTATTATGGCAGTATTGCAGCCTACAGCTAGTTCTGAACAATGCTACTGTACCCATTTACCAAATGGTATTTCCTTTCTGTACCGTCACTTGTGCAATTCATATATTACACTGAAGAATAGCCCCTCTGCATTTGCATACCCACTAATTGTTTAATATCTGCAAAGTATTTTTCAGTATTTAGCCAATATAGTCCTTCTCCCTGCTAGACTCTAGTCCCCCTCATAGGTGCACACTGGCTCTTATTTGTGTGAATTCAATATATAATGGTGTAGAAGTTGGCTTGTGACCAAGAGAAACCCAGCATACTTTGGTAGAGCTTTCCTAATAAAAATTAGTTGCTTGTTGCACCCAACACAACTTTGCATTACTTAACTAATTACCCTTTCATTGGGGCTGCCTAGCTTCTTAATGCCATAGGCATAGGTGTCTCCATGTGCACATTTGTCCTCAGTATTTTCCAACTCTTCCTGGCTGTCCTCCATGTACCAACTCATCACATGCATCACAGACTTGAAGGTAATATTCTTGATGATATTGGGATATGATAATACCAGCAACTTAGCTTGTCTTCCTATCTCCCCACACATCCACTCCATAGGAAACTCCCAAAAGGTGAAGCAAGGCCCAATATTCGCCACACACCAAGCTAGATGGAGAAAAGAATGGATACAGTAGTGGCAGAGATCACACATTCAGCTTTATGCCTGTAGTATAGCAGCTCAAATCCCATCACAAACTCCTCACAAAACAGCTGTAGATGCATCAAGTTGGCATTGGTAATCCACTTTGGGATAAATATTCCTAAAATGTCCACATATGACTCCCAATGCTTCCAGTGTACTCTTGGTAGAGCCAGTTTCAGAGCATCACTTGAAGAAATACATATCCAGTTCATCCAGTCTTTGCTTTTGTATTGCTGCATAAGCGTATAAATATTGATTTGAGCCTGTGGGAAGTACTTAGGGTAGCAAATACTCTGTAATATCTTGTCAATTCTTTCATATTACTCCGGTATCTCAAAGAGCTCATTTAGCTTAAAATGCTCCATTTACAACTTAGTCATCAGTATATGGATATTGCTGAAAAGCAAATGCATTGCTCACAGTGGAAAGCTTTTGCTCCAACTGATACCCCCTATATTAGGTATATCTGGTTTTAGATTGATTCTATATTCAAGCCAATGGCTTGTAGCTTGCTAACTTTGCAGCAAACGCATGCTGACTTGTGTATGTTCTCTCTGTGAGAAGATGATGTTCTTAGTGCTGATATTTGGGTAATGATAATGTGTGTAAGTTATGGAATAAATCCCCTGGATCCCACTCACTCAACAGCAATACCTTCCATTGTGCACAGAAAAGCCAGCTATCTTGCTGATGGCTGGTGTATCTCCAATGCAGATAATAATTTGCACTTTGACATGGCAGTCATTTACTCTTATCCTGCTGAAAAGCATACAAAACTCATCCAGCAATGGATACAGGTAGCTATCCAGGTTGGACAGTGATTTAGGCCCAGGTACCAGTAAGAATACCATCAAATTCCTGCTCTGATACTGCAAGATAGGTGGCAGATTCAGGCTGATGAGAATCAGTGGCCTGCAGGATTTGCTGGTAGAGTTTTTGTTTAATGAGAATCCATCAAGTGCCAAAGCAAGGGCATGGTCATACATACCTTCAAAGTAGCCCTTGCTTCTTAGCTGTTTGTAATGTTTGCCATTGAGTCTATTGGATATGTTTGCACTTGATTTTTACTAAGTGCAGTACTTTATAGCTTCACAAGACAAACTGCATGAGCTTCCTTAGACAGGGTAATGCCAGAATATATCTGGCATGTGAACAATGTTTTCCCTCACTGGTGGTAGATTCCTGACAGTTTTGACATGTTACAATGGTGGCATATTTGGATGTCAATGCCATGCAACTGTTAACACATGCTGGAATCAGGATAGTCTCTGGGTCATATGTTGCCAGCCACATGATGGTTGTCCACTTGTCTCATATACATGGTAAGTTGCATCCTGGAATGATTTTGGCAAGTGTAGTAATAAATCCTCAAAGCCCCCATGTTGTTGTTGGTGCAGCAGTGACTGATGAATGGTTGAACATGACTTGTGTGGTAGAATATTGGCCATGATCCTTGTAATTCTTCCCATGCTCTCTGCATGCTTCATGAAGGAGAGGCATGCTACAATAGCCACAAGGTCTTTTTTCTCTTCTCTTATGGTGTTGAATCAAAGTAGTCTTGTCCATGAGGCAAACAGTGTGACCTTCAACAAAGTAATGCTATTGTATCACTTTTTGGTCAATACACATAAAAATTTAAGACAGTCTTGTACTTGAGACAATGCACCAACATGAATGTAAGATTCAATGATGACCCACCATAGTAAGTGTTAGAAATAAAGTCATGGCACCACATACCCATGTATATGTAACACTATTTCCCCTGTGGTTTGACTTGCTTCCATATATATGCCACCTTAAAATAAGGCAAAGTTATCTGGTACCCAACCAAACCCCACCACTGATGGCAGCAGAAGATTGGTTGGTCAACAGCTTGCTTTGACACTCAGTACAACAAGTGGGACTAGATCCAAACAGTCCATGTTGACAGTGTGCCCACTGAAGGTAATAATGCAGACTCCTCAGGCTCTCAGTCAAGTAGGCAATCAAGAACCTCTGGAGAGCTGCAAGCTTATCATTATGCTCAGGCAGATGGGTGTGTAGCAAACGCTGCACCATCAGTTGAAGACCAGTAAGTGGCTATCATAACATCACCATCACCCATACTAGTAAGTATGTTGTCAGCTCATACTGAAGCATTAATGAAGCAATTTGGTTCAGTGACTGATAGGATAGATGCAATGGCCCAGTGAAATCAGGAAATAGTCCAGAGACAGGATGAGTGAATAATACATGTAGAGCAATTAATTCCCCAGGTAGAGAAAGCAGTATCTTTGCTGCAAAGAAGGAACTCAAGTAGCTCCATGTTGCAGCCAAGAATTGAGCTATTTCCTAATGTAAAGAGAGAGGAACACCATACACTCTTTGTAGCACAACAACAGTGCCCAAAGATAAAGCCTACAGAAAAACCCATTACAGCATGGGGGAGAGAAAATGGTGTGTTTATACCAAAGCCTAAAAATTGAAAGACATTGAAGATCTGTGTAGGTGTTGAGCACAATTTGAAGAGTGGGCTGATATTCAAGAGGCTGTTATAGGTCTAGTATGCCAATCCCTTAAGGCTGGCATACCATAGGACCATCAGGAACTCAAGGCCAAGAAAGTATCTCAACAATTGCAGAAACTATAAAAGGCAGAAGAACAGAGGTGTAATGGCTAAAAACCAGAGGCTTCCTCAAGAGCCTGTTACAAGCAGGGCCAGAAGCTTGAAACAAGTATCACAGACACATCAGGTAGCTGGAAGAGGGCCAATAAGGGATTAGCAGGCAGACACAGATACACAACACAACATTCACCAAGGAAAAAGCATGGTTCTACTCAAGAAGCACCCAGTCAAAGTGGCAGTGAAGGACCTGGTTGAGGTACACTCCAGTGTAGCAGATGAGTTTGCAGAGAAAGGCAATTTGCTGACCACAGCCTCCACATCCTCCACTATTGATAGAGTGGAGACCCCTCTGACAGTCAAAGTGACAATTTTAATCACTCAAAAGTTATAATAATGCCTTCAGTGGAATTTTGAAACATTAATAGTCATCCCAAGAGGTTGCGGCACTTCTTCCAGAGCAGAGCTCAAGAAAATCAACTTGAATATTGGAAGGATCTATTCCAGGCACTGGCTGATGAGGTGCTAAATCTTGCAGTGCTGGCTGAAGACCAGGACATATGGGAACCAGTGATTGAACAGTGGCATAAAGCCATAGGGTTCCCCCAAAGTCATGAAAACAGAGCATTACAGCAGATATACTTATTGAGTGATGGATCTCAATGGAGTTACTTGTTGAGTATGGGGTTGGGCTTAATGTTACTGTTGGGTATAGGGACTTGTATAGGTCAATACAATTGGCAATCAAGGTACAAATGAAGTTTGAATGGAAATAAAGCATTCTGTATGCATAAAAAGTAAGAGAAATGATTGAGTCAGAAAGTAAGGAGTGTGAAAAAGAGGTAATAGTCAATCAATACATACAAGCACAGGAGGTGATAGAGTGTCTGGGATCAGAAAGTGCAAAATTGGTAAAGAATTAATCATAGCCACTTTTGTATTGTTGCAATGAAAAATTTTGAACAAGTTATATGTGAAATCTGTAGTGCAATTATTGTTTGATGGTCATGCATAGTGTCCTGGCGGAATCAATACATCTTAGTCATGGGACTTAGAATCTATGACTGCCTTTGAATGATATTAACACAACAACTTTTCATAGGGCAAATGTTGCACTTGCATAACTGTTTTTGCTTGCTTCTCCCTTATTGGAGCTCTCCCTGCCACCTGATGTTTCTTTGCCACTTGTTTAAAGCTTTTGGCCCTGCTTGTAACAAGCCCTTGAGGACATCACTGGTACTTAGCCATAGCAACCTTTTTCATCTGCCATTAAAGGTCTTGCTATTATTAAGATACCTTCTTAGCATACCAATGATAACTCATAATCCATTTGCTTGTTTGAGTTTGAGATAATGCTCACGGAGCAGATCAAATGCTTTCTGCTTGGCCTTGACTTCCTGGTGTTCCTGTGATAAGCCAACCCCAAGGTGCAGACATGCCAGACTACTTATAGCCTCTTGAGTTTTAACCCATTTTTTATCATTGTACACAACAGATTCAAAGGTATTTGATGTTTAGGCCATGGCCTTAATATCATAATCTCTCCTTCCCATATTTTGATGGCTTTTTTGTGGGATTTAACTTTGGACACAATTATTGTGCTTCAAAGACTTTATGCTGTTCCTCTGCAGTTACATCACAAATGGCTTAGTCCCGGTATGTGACACTGAGCTACTTGAGTTACATTTTTGTGGCAAACAGACTGCATTCACTGCCTGGGATATTAAGTGTTATACATATGTTATCTATGCATCCTGTTTTGGGACTATTTCTTAACCTCTCCAGGCCTGCACATCAGTCCTATCAGGCACAGCAGCTAATTACCTCATGATTGCTTTGGTATAAGCTAGTAACATACTAGCTTACAATGGTGGTGGTAATGCTATAAAGATCATTTGATGGTCTTCCACTGAAGGTATGAAATTTGCTACATTTGCATCTGCCTGTGCATTATTGTCAATGTATAGCTTTGCAGAGAAGCTTAATTGCCTATTTTACTGATGGATTGAGGAGTTCTCATCATTACCTTCAGTAGGCACACTGTCAACATGCCCATTGTTGAATGTAGCTCTACTTATTGCAGTAAGTGTCAAAGAAAGCTATTATCCAACCTTTTTTCTGCTGTTGTCAGCAGTGGGGCTTGATTTGAAATCTGTCAACTTTGCTTTGTTTGTGGTGGCATATATGGTAGTGAGTCAAACAAAATAGAAAATAGTGTTATACATACATGTGTTGGTATCACTAACTTACTTATAATGTTGACAATGATGGACCATCATTGAATCTTACATTCCTATATGTTCAACTTCTCATATACAAGGCTGTCTTAAGTTACATCAGTATTAACAAAAAAGCGGTATTATATCATTACATTATCTGGTCTGAAGCTGTATTTCCCATGGACAAGACCACTTTGATTCAATACTGTAATTTGCTCACTTTCTGATCCTGGACACTCTATTGCCTCCTACATTTGTGTGAATTGGTTGGCTATTGCCTCTTTTTCACACTCCTTACTTCCTGACTCAACCGTTTCTCTTACTTTTCATGTGTACAAATTGATTTATTTGCATTGAAACATCAGTTTTACCTCAATTGCCAATTGTATTGACTTATACAAGTCTCTATGCCCTACACTAACATTAAGCCCAACCCCACACTCAACAAGTAACTTCATTGAAATCCTCCACTCAATAAGTATTTCTGCTGTGACACTCTGGTTCCACAACTTTGGCAGGAACCCAATGGCTTTATGCCACTGTTCATTCACTAGTACCCACACATCCTGGTCTTCAGCCAGCACTGCAAGGTCTAGCTCCTCATCTGCCAGTCTTTGCAATAAATCCTTACAATATTCCAGTGCGTTTTCTTGAGCACTGCTCTTGAAGAAGTGCTGCAGCCTCTTGGTGTGCTTATTGATGTTCCAAAACTCCTCTGATGGCATTGCAATATTCTTTTGAGCTCTTGATCTTGTAGTCTTGTCTGTCAGTGGGATCTCCACTTTGTCAACAATGGAGAATTTGGTGGCTGAGGAGGCTGTGGTAGAAGAATTGCCTTTTTCAACAATCTCATCTACCTTGCTGGAGTGGGGCTCAACTGGCTGTACTTCCAACTCTTGTGAAAGCAGCTATTTCCTTGTTAGTGACTCTTCTTAGCTATGATAGGATTCAGTCTGTTCCTGGCTTGAGGTGTTAATTGGCAAGAACTGCACTTTTTTTTGCATATCTTCCCTGTCTCAGGCTTGGGTAGACATTTTTCCCTTTACCTTTTCCTTTATCACTGCCAGGTCTTTCACTGCTACTTTGCCTGGGTGCTTCTTGTAAAGAGCTACATTTTCTCCTGGATAGGTTCTGCTCTGACACATCCGTTTTGGCCTGCTTGCCCCTTGCTGGCACTCTGATGGCAACCTGACATTTCTTTTCCGCTTGTTTTGAGCTCTCAACTGTAGTGGTGACAGGCCCATGTAAAAGTGGCTGGTTTTATCACTGCCAGGCCCCTCACTCCTACTTTGACTGGGTGCTTCTTGAGTGATACTATGCTTTTTCCTTGACAAATGTTGTGCTGGTGCATCTGTGTCTGCCTTCCAGTCCCTAATTGGCATTCTTCCAGCTACCTGACATCTCTTTGATGTTTGTCTGGAGCTTTTGGCCCTGTTTGTAATGGGCTTTTGAGGAAGCCGCTGGTTTCTAGCCATGGTACCCTTGTTCTTCTACCTTTGATAGTTTCTGCTATTCTTAAGATACTTTCTTAGCATACCAATGCTGGCCCAAAATAAGCTTGCCCATTTGAATCCTGGAACATGCTCATGGAACAAGTAAAGTACATTCTACTTGGCCTTGAGTTCCTAATGGTCCCATGGTATGCCAGCCATCAGGTGATGGCATGCTAGACTTCTGATGGCCTCTTGTAGATTAGCCCACTCTTCATTATTGCACTCAACACCTACATGGATCTTCAATGTCTTTTAGTTTTTAGGCTTTGGAATAAACACACAATTTGATCCCTCCCATTCTGTGATAAGTTTTTCTGTAGGCATTATCTCTTGGCACTGTTGTTGTGCTACAAAGACTGTATGGTGTTCCTCTGCTGTACATCAGGAAATGGCCCAATTCTTGACTGTTACATGGAGCTACTTGAGTTCCTTCTTTGCAGCAAAGATACTGCTTTCTCTACCTGGGGAATCAATTGCTCTACTTGTATTATCTGCTCATCCTGTTTCTGGAATATTTCCTGATTTCTCTGGGCCAATGCATCTATCCTATCAGCCACTGCACCTAATTGCTTCATTAATGCTTTGGTATGAGTTGACAACATACTTGCTAACATGGATGGTGACAATGTTATGTCCACCACTTGATGGTCTTCAACTGAGGGTACTGTGTTTGCTATATTCTCATTTGCCTGGGCATAGCAGTCAGCTTGTGGTGCCACCAAGGTTCTCAATTGCCTACTTGATTGAGAGCCTTAGGAGTCCGCATTATTACCTTTAATGGGTACACTGTCCACAGTGCCTTTTTTGGATGTAGCCTGCTTGTTGCACTGAATATCAAAGCAACCTGTGTTCCAACCATCTTCTGTTGCCACTAGCAGTGGAGCTTGGTTGGGAACCAAACAACTTTGCTTTATTTTTTGGCGGCATATATATAGAGGTGAGTCAAACCACAGGGGAAATAGTCTTACATAGACATGAGTATGTGGTGCCACAGCTTTATTCATAATGCTTACTTTGGTGGGTCACCATTGAATCTTACATTCATGTAGGTTCAATATCTCAAATACAAGACTGTCTTAAGCTCACATGACTATTAGACTTGCTTCATTGTGCCATTGATCATAGTGCCCAGAAGTGCTGTATATTTTGTTATTAATTTGATATTTTAGGGTCATATGCATGTCAATTTTGATCCCAAATTGGTACTGTATGGCACTAGCTGGCACTCTGTGGGATGATCAGGCACCATCTGGCATGCTATGGCACTATTGGGCACTATGATCAGCTGGGATGATGGAGCAAGTCTATTGACCAAGAAGTGGTATACTAGTGTTACATTGTTTAAGGTCAACCTGTTTGCCTCATGGACAAGACTACTTTGACTCAGCACCATAGGAGGAGAAAAAAGGCCATGTGGCTATTGTGGCAAGCCTCTCAGCCGTGAAGCACACAGACAGCATAGGAAGTATTATAAGGATCATGGCTAGTGTTTTGCCACCCAAGTCATATTTGACCATTCATTGGTCACCACTGAACCAACATTATTGTGCTGGCCAGTGATACTTTTATTTTGGCACCTGGCCGTCTTTGTCACCTTGCGCAAACTAAGTCAGGTGAGTTTGTGACACCTTTAGGCTTACCTCAGCATTCTGAATTTGGCAAGCAGAGTGATAGCTCTGACAAAAAAGGTTCACTGATGGATCTTGAGCCTATCTCCCCTAACTACAGTACCACATATGAGCCTTGTCAAATCCCCATATGCAATGAGACATCACCCATTGAAACAGATGCTAAGGATACTTTATGGAGCCAAGTGAGCCCAGTAACTCATCTACTGGTGAATGATATAAAGTTGTGGCTAAAGAAGTGGTGCATTTCCAGTAATAGCAGTAATGGGGGCTTTAAGGATTTATTGCTACTTCTTGCCAAAATCATACCAAGTTGTAACTTACCATGTACATGGCACAAGTGGATAACTACCAAGCAGCTGGCAACATATGATCCAGAGATGGTCCTGATTCCAGCATGTGTTAACAGTTGCATAGCATTCATATCCAAAAATGCTACCATTGCAATGTGTTCAAATTGTCACAAGTTCACCACCATTGAGGGAAACATCATTCACACTGTGGAAATATTCTGGTTGTACCTTGTCTGAGGAAGCTGATGCAGTCCAACAAATATTGCAAAGCTATACAGCACCACACTCAGTATCAATCAAGCACAAGCACATCTGATATAATTGATGGCAAACATTACAAACAGCTAAAAAGCAAGGGCTACTTTTTTACTCTACCAGCAAATCCTGCTGGCCACTGATTCTCATCAATCTGAATCTGCCACCCATCTAACAGTATCAGAGCAATAATATGATTGTACTCTCACTGGTATCTGGGCCCAAATCACCAGCAAGTCTTGAAAGCTACCTGTATCCATTACTGGATGAATTTTGTATGCTTTCCAGCAGGATGAGAGTAAATGGCTGTCATGTAAGAGTGTATATTATTATCTGCATTGGAAATATCCAAGCCATCAGCATGGCAGCAGGTTTTTCCAGGCACAATGGACAGTATTGCTGTCAAGTGTGTGAGATTTAAGGAACTTACCCCATAACTCATACACATAACAATTACCTAAGAACCAGCACTAAGAACATTGTCTTTCCACAGAGGGAATGTACTGAAGTAAGCATGCAACTGCAGCAAAGTTGGCATGCTATCAGCCATTGGACAGAATATGGAATCAGAAACGGGAGATACTTAAGATACAGGGTATCTTTTGGAGCAAATGCTTTCCTCTGGGAGCAATGCTTTTGATTTTCAACAATGTTTCTATACCAATGAACAAGTTATAAATGGGACATTTCATGCTAAACAAGCCCATCAAGATACTGGAAAAATTTGAAAGACCAGGTAAAATACTAATGAGTATCTGTTAGCCTAAGTACTTTGCACAGGCTCCAATCAATATGCATATGCATATACAATAATACAAATGCAAAGACAGGATGAACTGGATATGTATTTATTCAAGTGGTGTTCTGAAGCCATTCCTACAAGGAGTATATAGGGAGTATTAGGAGTAATATGTGGACATTGAAGGAATATTTATCTGGAGGCAGATCACCAATGTCAACTTCACACATTTACAGCTATTGTGTGAAGAGTTTGTGACAGGATTTGAGCGGCTATACTATATACATAAAGCTGAACACGTAAATCTCTGCCACTACTGTATCCATCCTCTACTCCATCTTGCACAGAGTGTAGAGAATATTGGGCCTTGCTTCACCTTTTGGGAGTTTCCTAAGGAGGGGATGTGTGAGGAGATAGGAAGACAAGTCAAGTTGCAGGTACTACAATATCCTATTCTCATCAGGAGTATTACCTTTGAGTCTGTCATGGATGTGATTGGATGGCACATGGAGGACAGCCAGAAAGAGTTAGAAGATACTGAGGACAAATGTCATATGAAGACACCTATGCCTATAACATTAAGAAGCTAAGCAGCCTCAATGCATGCGTAAGCAGTTAGGTAATGTAAAGTTGGATGGAGTGCAACAAGCTGCTAATTTTTATTGGGAAAATTCTACCAAGGTATGCCGGATTTCCCAGAGTCACAAGCCTACGTATACACCATTCAATACAGAATTCACATAAACAAAAGCCGGGGCACATCTATAAGGGGGACTAGAATCCAGAAGAGAGAAGGAATATATTGGCTAAATACCAAGAAGTTCATTGCAGATATTCAGGAGGTATTCATGGCAAATGTGGCAACAACCAAGCATATGTTTGTAAGATGTATATGCTAACAGCAGTACAAAGTATATGGCAACTTGCAAGTATCACACTAAAAAGCTGTAAAGTAGAGGTGATAGAAGTATGTCAATTGCAGCAGGTGTGTGCATTTGTAGAGGTTAGTATGCAGGAGGCCATAGTTTTTTTTGATTTGAACTATATATGGAATACCCAAGGCAGTAGTATGTAAGCAAATAAAAAGGTGTAATCCAACAGTGTAATATATGAATTGCCCATGGGAAGGTAGAAAAAGGAAATACCATTTGGTAAATTGGTACAGTGGCATTATACAGAACCAGCTGTATGCTGTCATACTGCCAATATAATGCAATCAGAGTCTTGCTGAGAGGCCCTCAAAATACTGTCAAGCTTCTTGCCATATAAGGCAATTGGATATCCTGGCCAACTGGATCCACTTAAAATAGCTGTGGAGCACTCAAAGACTGCAACAATATCACGCAAATATTGTCACAGCACCAATAAAATATTGTCTAGTTATATCCTTTTATTTGGTTGTGAAAATAGCAAAACACTGTCATGATCCCATCATAAGATTGTTAGGAGGGTCATTAATTCCAGGCTGCTGGTATTATGATGGTCTCTCAACAGGATCCTGACAGCTGATCTGGAATGGATCTACCTACAGGACCAGATTATTTTTCATAGGGTGTATTCCCCATTGCATTAGATTAGAGACAGAACCCAAGTATTCCTAGCAAGCTTTTGCCAGAGGTTGTTGCACCCAGTAAACACCCACATCCATTACACTTGAGAAGTGTTGGATGTTTCTCTCCCTTGGACTTATACACTGATACACCATGGATAGTCTTTAATTTGTTGGGCAACTCCTTTACACTGCTAATATATTGTGATGCTCCAGAGTCAATATACCTTTCCTTACTTTGGTTACCTGCACTCACTTGTACAATTACAAGTTACAGATGATAAGTAGTTATATGGCTGCCTGCTCTAGCTTTTTTTTTGTCTGCTGCTTTCTTCTTACATTCTCTTGCCTAGTGTCCTGGCTTCTTACAGTAGTTACAGCAACCAGGTTGTCTTTAGTTTTGTTGCTTTCCCTTCTTTTCTTTGTGCCTTTCTGAGCTGAATAAAGTATTACCTTCAATTTTCTTTGCTTGATCATTTTGTCTGAGTTCTCCATGGAGAAGTCTTCCTTTGACATAGTCTAAGGTCTGATTGTCTTCTCTGCTTTCAAATGAAAGATGAGTGGGTCACACTTGCCTGGTAAACCGCAATGTAGACAGGGTATCTTTTCCTCATCATCTACACCACCATTGATACTATAAAGTTCTTATGCAAGTTTCTCCATTCTGATAATGCATTTCAGCATGTCATCATCTTGCTTCATCCATATGTTGAAAAACTTTTGTTTTAAATAAAGCTTACTTGATACTGACTTAGCTCTAAAGATACCCTCCAAGGATTCCTGTGCTGCTTTGGCAGTATTTGAAGCATGAATTTGTCCAATGAGGGAATCTTGCACATTGATATATAAGGCATCATAGGCATTTCTTTCCTTCTTTTGAAACTTCTCCACTTCTTCTGCTGTTGCTTTGGGCTTAACTTCTCTTCCTGTTACTATACTCCAAAGCTTTCTTTCCTCAAGGCAGATCTGCATCTTGATTCTCCAAGGTCTGTAGTTCTGCCCATTAAGCCTCAGCTTCACAGGGAAGATGTTCGTATTGTTCTGTTTGCTGGTAGATGTCCTCTTTAGAATAGATTAAGGCAGTTGGGGCTCATAACATGTTGCAATTTAAGAAGTGGTTTGGATATAAGAAGCTGATCAAGGAATAGTCATAGTAGTTGAACTGTTGTTTATTCACAAGGAAGCCCAGTATTTACACCTTTGTAGAAGTAATACAACTACAAAACTGAGTAAGGAGAGCTTCTCAACACTCAGGAGCATTCTGTAACAGCTTCAGGGTTAGTACATGATGTTTAGTAAAGTGCTAATTTGATCATGACTATAGGGCAATAATCATAGGATCAGAGATCTGAAGGAAGTGACAAAGTTAAGACAGTAGGTTAGTGATACAGTGACCAAAACTAGTCCAGAATTGTCAAGTAAATATTTAGCTGCTGAATTATACAAAATAGTTAAATGTTTCAACAAGAGAGTCTTATGTTGACATTGTGGGAATACCTATCCAGACACATATCAATAATGCAAACTAGACACATCTATAGCTTTTATGCAAGGAGTTTGTGACAGAATTTCAGCTTCTATACTGCAAGCATAAATCTGAATGAATAGGTCTCTGCTGTTACTGAATGCACTCTCTACCCCAAAATGCTTGGTATGTGGCAAATATTGGGGCTTGCTTTGCCTTCAGGGAGGTTTGTATAGAGCAGATGTGTGTGGAGTGAGCAAGACAAGTCAAGTTGCAGATACTACCATAACCAAACCTCATTAAGAGTATTACCTAGAGTTTACCATGAATGTGATGAGTTGGTAGATGGAGGACAGCCAGGAAGAGTTAGAAAATATTGAGGATAGATGTGCAGATGAAGACACCAATGTCTTTGGCATAATGAAGTTAAGCAGCCCCAATGCATAGGCTATCAGTCAAGTAATCAAAGTTGGGCATGGTGCTACAAGCCACTGGTCTTTATTAGGACTATTCTACTAAGGTACACAGTGTTTCTCCAGGTTGCAAGCCAATTTCTCACTGTTTCATATTGAATTCACCCAAACAAGAGTAAGAGCACACCTATCAGGGAGACTAATATCCTGCAGGGAGAAGGAATAAATTGGTTAAGTATCAAGAAACTCTTTGCAGATATTTAGTAGGTACTCATATCAGAAGTGGTGGCAACCAAGCATATGTTTGCAAGATACGTATGTTACCAGCAATAGAAAATCTAATGTAACTTTACAGGTATTACACTAAAGAGGCATCTAGTCTGTTGTAAAAGTTTATAATTCCACTTATATATACACCTAACTTATTCACTATGGTCATTACCTTTGAATCCTGTAGAATATTGATTAGATAAACTGTTAGGATTTACTTAAAATATTTTCACCAAAATGTCAGGTACCCAGAACAACAAAATTCTCTACTTGTCCAAACAGCCGCGGACTTCTCACAAATGTTCTTGGGACCTTTCTAAACCTATTATATGTGTTTGTTATGCCAAGACTATCCCTGTGAAAAATTATTGTGATAATCCCCTCAAAAGGCCATCAAGAATTATAAGTCCCATGACTTAGAGGTACTGGTCCCTTTGGACACCATGCAAAGACCATCGAAAAATTATTGCACTTCAGATTTCACAAAAAACTTTTCATCACAACAATACAAAAGTGTCTTTTAATTGGTTCCCTGCCAAATTTCTCACCTTCTGACCACAGACACTCTATCACCTCCTATGTTTGTTTGCATTGATTGGCTAGTGTCTCTTTTTCACACTTCTTACTTCCTGACTCAATGGTTTCTCTTACTTTTATGCATACAAATTGATATATGTCTGTTGAAACATCAGTTGTACCATAATTGCCAAATTTATTAATCTATAAAAGTCCCTATACCCTACACAAACATGAAGCCCAACCCCACACTCAACAAGTAGCTCCATCAAGATCCACCACCCTACATGTATTTCTGCTATAATGCTCTGTTTCAATGACTCCAGCAGGAACCCAATGGCTATATTCCACTATTCACTCACTGTTCCCACCTTGTCCTGGTTTTCAGCCAGCACTGCAAGGTCTACCACCTCCTCTGCCAGTCATTGCAATAAGTCCTTGCAATATTCAGGTGGGTTTTTTTAAGCTCAGCTCTTGAAGAAGTGCTGCAACCTCTGGGTGTGCCTTTCAATGTTCTAAAATACTACTGAAAGCATTGTGATAACCTTTTGAGTTCTTGACATTGTTACTTTGTCTGTCAGTGGGTTCATCACTTGGCCAGTAATGGAGGGTGCAGAGGCTGTTATTGACAAATTGCCTTTCTGTGCAAACTCATCTACCTCACTTGAGTATAGCTTAACTGGCTATGCTTTCAACTCTTGTGAGAACAGCTGTTTTCTTGCTAGTAATTCTACTTGGTTAAGATGGGATGCAGTCTGTTCCTGGCTTATGGCATCAGTTGGCAAGAACTGCGCTTTTTCTCATACCTCCCTGTCTCTGGCTTGGGTAGACGTTTTTCCCATAACCTTTTCCCTAATCACTGCCAGGTCTTTCACTGCTACTTTGCCATAGTGCTTCTTGTATTGAACTATATTTTCCTCTTGATAGATATTGAGTCCTATGAATTAGAGGTATTGTTTCTATCAGGACACCGTGCAAAGACTGTCAAAAATAATTGCACCCAGATTTCACAAAAAGCTTGATCAAAATTTTCATCACAACAATACAATGTAGCTTTTGATTGGGTCTCTGCCAGTTTTCTCACTTTCTGACCCCAGACATTCTATTGCTTCCTATGTCTGTGTGCATTGATTGGATAGTGTCTCTTTTTAACTCTCCTTACTTCCTAACTCAACTGTTTCTCTGACTTTCCATACTTACAAATTGTTTTTTTCTGCTGAAACTTAGTTGTACCTAAATTGCCAACTGTATTGGCCTGTACAAGTCCCTATAGCCTAACCTCAGACTCATCAAGTAACTCCATTAAAATCCACCACTCAATAATTATTTCTGCTACAATGGTGTGCTTCCATGACTTTGGTGGGAACCCTACGGCTTTATGCTGCTGTTCATTCACTGGTTCCCATTTGTACTGGTCTTCAGCCAGCATTACAAAGTCTAGCTCCTCATCAGCCAGTCTTTGCAATAAGTCCTTGCAATATTCAAGTGTGTTTTCTTGGACTCTCATCTAGAAGTGCTGCAACCTCTTGGTGTGCATATTAATGTTTCAAAATTCCACTGTAGGCATTGTGACAACCTTCTGAGCACTTAACAGTGTTACTTTGTCTCTCAGTGGGATTTTCATTATGTCAACAATAGAGGATGTAGAGGCTGTAGTAGACAAGTTGCCTTTTGCTGCAAACTCATCTGCCTCACTGTAGGGTAGCACAGCTGGCTGTGCTTCCAACCCTTGTGAAAACAGCTGTTTTCTTGTTGGTAATTCTTCTCAAATATGCTGGGATTCAGTGTGCTCCTGGCTTACGGTGTGAGTTGGCAAGAACTGCAGCTTTCTTCTCATGCTTCCCTGTCTCTGTCCTAGGTAGACTTACTTCCCTTTTCCTCTATCACTGCCAGGTCCTTTGCTGCTACTCTGATCAAGTGCTTCTTGATCATAACCATGCTTTTATTGAAATATCAGAGAGATCTATGGGATGTGAAATGGGGAACTAGTAGTTTTACATGATATTCACCAGTTGATTTATTGAGCTGCAACACAGTATTTGTATATATTGCAAAGCTATGTACATGTAGATCTTTGCTCATTATGACGGGAGTCTCAGGAGTATATGTACCTAGTTTCAGCGCATTTATACAAGTTTCCAAGTTTCCTAAAATTCTGTAACTCACTAATTTCTAATAATTAGCAAGTTTCTTACAAACTAATTTCTAAGTTAGTATTCTAAATTTGTCATTTAGCTAACATCTAGTTCATGATTTATTAATAATCAGGTGGACTCCTAACTATTTGAATACTCCCACTCACATGATATATTCATATACTTATGAACTTGCTACAATGTTGTATATCTTCTGGTTGCAACTAAACCTACAAATAGCCATCTAACCCATAGGACCAATAAATTCTCCCATATATGTTTGGGATTGCATATTATCTGTGATAAATAAGTAAAAGCCTACACTATTTGCAACATACTTCAGCCCCCACCTGATTGGTAGCTAATAATAGAGGCTACATCCTCTGTGTTTGCGCATTATTTTCATTTCAAGTGGCAACATACTTATGCAAATTCACTGCAGGAATGCAGGTACATGATCAACTAGAATAGTCTAATCCAAGCTCAGGTATATTTGGATCTTCATCATAGCTCCTTTATGTTACAATAATATGGTTGACGCTTGTTTGGAACTTTTGGCCCTGCTTGTAAAGGGCTCTTGAGGAAGCCACTGGTTTTTAACCATTGCACACTTCTTCTTCTGCCTTTGATGATTTGGCAAAATCTGCGTTATTTAACTGATTTTTATTGCATTATGGTTAAATCTCCATCAATTGCCATGTATCCCATCATTATGTTGCAAAAATCATCCTCACAAAATGACTGGGTATTTTATTGATATTTTACTCACAAGTCTATAATCAAATAGGAAATCTGCAATTGATGTGATCTGATCCATGTCAATGTAATCCAAGATGTTTCATTCACAATATATGGAAAATTCAACAATCACAATAGTTTTCATTTATATTTCATTTAAGACCAGGTTGATGCCAATACACCACTATATAAGCATCCAAATCTGTTACTATGGTCCCTTTACCAAGTCTCAACTCATCTTTAGTTCAACCCGGACAAAACCCATCCCCCAGCTCACAAGCAAGGTCTGGACTGGAAATGGCAATGTTGGATCCGTTCAAGTTCTTGCCAAATGATTTCAGTATGGCCCAAGTGTCTACAATGAGCCGTCATACAGATATTTGGGCACAACTCATTAATCTAACAGAACTAGATACCCTGGAGAGTCAACAGAGATGGAAGAACCTGAGTAGAAAGCTGTGGCATGAGCTCTACATCAAGATGCCAGCGGATGTATATAAGATGATATATAATAAGACAAGTATTAAAGTCAAGAATGGGCTGAGAGTGAGGGGATTTGATAAGTAAGCTACATGGGAACAATTTTGTGCACAATTTGCTCAGTATGGGCTGGACATGTCTGTTTGTGCCTTGACTTTGGGAACCAAAGAGATTTTGAATGAGTTTTTGCCTCAAATGACTAATGTATTACATGTTATATTAGTAGAGCTAAGTGGCTTTGGAGAGCTATATACACAGCACTCATCCAGGCAACAGTTTCAAAGTATTAGACAGAGGGTAAGTGAATACCTTGCGGAATTAGAAGGTGAGCTTCAAGAGGAAGAATACAGACTGCAAGCAACATTGTCTATATTGCACCAGCATGCCTTGCTGGATTCCTTACCATCTCTTGCAACTTCAGCATGCCGGTGTGGTAGGGTAAACATACCCCCCACAGACAAGTTTACTCATATAGTCATTATGATATACTTATCTGTATTTTACCTTATCAGTATTATCCCATTCTTCTTTTGCCCATATTATCAGTATAATCCCCATATGATGTTTACCCTGATTAGTTATTAGCATTAGTTATACCAGATGTTATTCAGCTTTGTGATCAGTATATGGATCTACATAAGGCAAGTACCCGCATCAGTACCCGTGACACATGACCTAAGTCTGTGTTACCATCCCTATCATTTCAGTACCATATATGGTATTTCTATGTTGCATGGGCTTCAGAATACTGATTCCTGATTAGTTGATTGTGCTGTGCCTTTTAGAACCTTCCAGGACATTCTTGGTATATTTTTAGCTCATAGTGATGTCATCAAGAATTCCACTGATGCCTAGAATCTTCTAGAACCTTGTCATTAGTAATCACTTGGCAATCAGGAAAAGTATTTAAGGGAAAGCAATCCCTCATCAATAAATCATCCCTTCTATCAGTAACACTTCTACCTTATTGATTAGCAGTTGATCACTGCACCTGCCTTCAACAGTACATCTCAGACCTGCCATCAAGGAGCTTTTCAGGGTAGTGCACAAGACACACAGAGGCCTTTGGAGACACTTGGAGCACCTAGGAAGCTAGAGAAGCAGGAGCTTTTACCATAGTGACATATTGACAAAGATGCCAGCAGTTTAGACACAGAGGTAATTGCACCCATCAGACACCTCACACACCTTGAGTTGTGTAGATTCTCCCAGGAGTACCTCTACACCACCACACCGGTGTAGTGGGGTGACAGTGACACCCACGGACAGATGTGCTCATTCCCTTATTTTATACTTCCCTATATCTCTACTACACTTATTTTAGTTTTATCCCATTTATCTTACCCAATCAGTACTATCCCATAAGCCGGTTGACTATCACACCTGCTTACCTTATTGCATAAGTTACCCCTCACTTTATGTAAGATTACTAGCTATAAGTACTTCTATAGTAGGCAAGTACCCGCGCCAGTACCCGTGACACATGATCAGCCCATGTCACCATCCCTACCATTTCCATACCATATGTGGTATCCCCATGTTACACAGG
The DNA here is from genome assembly GCA_002104905.1 of Basidiobolus meristosporus CBS 931.73. Classification (NCBI taxonomy): domain Eukaryota; kingdom Fungi; phylum Basidiobolomycota; class Basidiobolomycetes; order Basidiobolales; family Basidiobolaceae; genus Basidiobolus; species Basidiobolus meristosporus. Next base: position 19,817 of record MCFE01000993.1, read on the forward strand.
TTTCAGAATACTGATTCCTGATTGGTTGGATGTGCTGTGCCTCTTAGAACCTTCCGGCACCTACTTAGAACATTCTTAGGTCATTCTTATGTCATTAAGATTTCTATTGATCTCCGGAACCTTCTGGAATATCATGATTAGTAATCACTTAGCAAGTGAAAAAAGTATATAAGGGAGGCTATCCCTCAACAATAAATCATCATCCCTTTTATCAATATACCAACTTGTTGATTAGTGTGATCACTGCTACCTGCTGCTACCTGAACTTCCAACCCAAGACCACAGGACACTCCCAGGAAACCACGCTGACAGCCAACTGACCTTGGAGGCACTACTTGTGAGGAATACTCAGAGTAGGTATCTTTTATTATATTTGATTCTTTCCCAAGTTTGTTCTTGTACAGGCAAAGATACTTTTCTGTCTTTGTAACTATTGACCAAAGCTGCATTCTTATCAGGTCCCTGCTGGTGGAGTTTACAGTTGTTTTGACTTTGGAAGCTTTGGTACATTGTCATCTCAAAGGACGCTGAACCCAGCACATACTTTTGTTAAGACGCCAACTAAGTTGGGGATTGTAGCTCAATAGTTTTCCCTTGACAAGCTTGTGGCTTTATTCCCCCTCACATTAGATTAGAGACAGAACCCAAGTATCCCTAGCAAGCTTTTGCCAGAGGTTATCGCACCCAGTGAACACCCCACACACAAAACACTTGAGAAGTGTTGGACGTATCTCTCCCTTGGACTTATACACCACCACATATTTGGCACCCAACGTGGGGGGTTCATACAAGCTCCCTAGGACCCAACAAGATTTACCTGAAGATTTGAGCTGTTATCCGCCTATTGAAAAGAGACTACCAATATTACAAAAATTACAACACCAACCTACCTGCCCAAAATGAACTCTATGCCATTACCACTCTCACATGGAGCCCCACAGTTTGATGGAAAGAATGTGGAAAGCTTCATATTCAAATGGGAGAAGCTCTGCAAGATGTGCAGCCTATCTGAACAAGAAATGGCTGAAGACTTCCCCTACTACTGCACCAATGATATTACCACTAAGCTTCTAAGACAAGGAGACATTCTCACTGACTGGGCCTTAATGAAGAACTACCTACAGACCAAGTATGGTAGACCCCAGATATACTATGGAATTGAAGACCTCAGGCACTTTGGAAGAACTGGACTTTCCAAGCTACCACTTGAAGAATTCATTCAACAGTATGAAGATATGGCCAAGCCACTCCTTGAGTCCCAGGCTATAACTGAGTTTACCATGACACTTTACCTTGCACAAGGGCTTCCCCAAGACTTGGCAAGGAAAGTTGACTTACATGCAGCCAAGGATGACAAGTGTGGCATTCCTTGCTTTGCAGAGATGAAACGTGTTCTCTTAGAGGCAAAGCA
>MCFE01000994.1:0-21162 GCA_002104905.1 Basidiobolus meristosporus CBS 931.73
AGGTGACAACTTAAAATACTACAGTGACCATAAGGAAACCTGGATATTCATTGATATTTTGCTAATATTACTCACTTTTAGGACTTGAAATTGCTGTCTCTATGCAAATATGAAGTGACAACCAAATATTACTGGCTTGGTACTTGCAGACATCCACCATACTTAAATTACTGCATCAAGTATCAAAGCTTCTATCCATCATATGCTAAACCTGCTCCATATTCTTGAGCATAAGACATCTATTACATTTACTGTTAGTGTTTTATTCTTGGAAGCTAGTTCATCAATGCTGCTTGCTTACAGATGTATTGTATATTAAGCTTACTACTGGATATTTGGCTGTGCTGGGTGCTTCAGTAAAGTTAATTTTGATTTGCAAATGTTGCAAGATTCCAGGATGAACCAGAAAGATCTGGGGAATTTGAACAGTCAAGTGTTTTTCACTTGCTGTTTTTTGAGTTCAGATAAACCAATGATTTGTCTGGCGATAAACAATTGAACTAATAAGAGCAATGCTCTAAGGAAGGTCCCAGAAAGTGGTGTGCCAAGCTCAAGTGCATTTTCAAGAGCTTGAAGATACTGACAACTTCTATACCTTCACTGATTATCAGAGTTAGTCATTATCTTACAAACCTAGTACCAGGTTCAAACTCCATAGTCAGGCAATAAACCAAGTGCAATGTTTTGCTCTATGGAAGATTAAGGGTGAATTCAATTATTGCAGTCACCATATGAGCTCCCAAGTATACAAGCTCACTTCAATTAGATTCTTTGATATGTTTAGCCCAAATGATCAGCTATGCGGTAGTTTTGTGCCAACAAGAATTGATCTGTAACAAACTCTAGATTGATTTTTTGGTCAGAGCATGTTCAGATGCATGTCAATGATTGAATCTGCACAAACACTACACATAGCTTTATGGCCATAGGAGTAAAGGGCTTGGCTACAGGCCATCAGATTCTTTCTTTGCTACTCAGGATTAATAGACTTGTTCCATTGTGCCATTGATCATAGTGCCAGAAAGTGCTGTATATTTTGTTATTAATTTGATATTTTAGGGTCATATGCATGTCAGTTTTGATCCCAAATTGGCACTGTATGGCACTATCTGGCACTCTGTGGCATGATCAGGCACCATCTGGCATGCTATGGCACTATTGGGCACTATGATCAGCTGGAATGATGGAACAAGTCTAATGTATAAAAGTTTCATGCCTTGTATTGAATTTAGTATTCTGTTCAGACTTATCTTTGTAAACTATATGCAATAGAGATCTCTGATATTGAGATTGCTGGAATGATGTAATAAGTAAACTCTTTGCAATTTAACAGTCTTAGCTTCTCTGTTAGCAATACTGAATTTCCAGTAGCTGTGTACTTTGTGATGAGAACAGTGTGCCAATAGTTTTGCACAAATACAAACCTAATCCCAGAGTGGTTAGGAGAACAAGTAGACAATGTGGCTTTGACTTAGTAGTTGACTGAATGTATAAGAAGTACTCCTACTTTTACATGGTTTTGACAATGCAAACATGTAGAATATGTTTAGGAAGGTCCCAAGTACATGTGTGAATGTTTAGGGCTCTCTGGGCAACTTTGATAATTCCAGTGTTCTGGATACCTGATGTTCTTGGTGAAAATATTTCAAGTCCTATAAGGAATTTGGTCAGTGCTCACCATGACTTGAAGGTAATGATCTAAGTGACTATGATATGTGAATATTTAGGTGGAATTACCAATTTTGACAACAGCCAAACACCAAAATCCTAAACATAGGCACTTGGGAGCTTTTGAATATACTTTGCATAGTTTTCTTGTTGGCACCATGCAAATATATACACACTACTTCTACCATATAATAGTCATTCAGCAAGTACTGCAAAATCTACTTGTTCTGTTTATCACTTTAAATATCTCTGGAGCTCTTATGACACCATCTCCACAGGATTTAGAACTTTACAATAACAACTTACCACAACTGTTATGAGGCTGAGCGCATTTAGATGGCCTCCCAATGATCAGCTTGTAGCTGTATGGTGACCATGTGGTGCTAGGCTGCTTTTACTGGGATTCTGCAAGTCTCTGGTCATAACCAGCATTAGAGTGATGCTTGCAATGTTGTTATACTCCCCCTTTCAGACAATCTAGCACTTGAAATGCCACTTATAGTCTGCTGTATTAGATGGTATCCTACAAAGAGTGATTGAGAAAAGCCTGCAAAGTACCATCAGAATATCAGGTGAATTCTTAGATTCACAGTACCAACAACTCTTAATATCTTGTGCGTTGGTTGTGGGGCAGACCAGCAGATAAACTTTCAAGGAGGAGACTATGACAAGTGGTATTCATACCAAATTTGGTAATGAACTGCTCACTACTGCTATCAAAGATTACAACTGAAAATTTGAAGGAAAAACATAGGGTCAATACAAGCAAAATACTACTGGAACACCAGCACAATGATGGCTAAAATTCAGATGAATTTCAAGTCTGAGGTTTTTCATAGTAGAATTTTGCTGGCATTTAGCTGGTAATCTCCCTTGGTATTCCTGATTGTAAGTCTAAATGAAAGTAACACTTTTTTCCAGTTGATAGTGCCAAAGAGCACTATCCAGTGTATAGAGGCAGATCTATACAGCACTTTGTGGAATATTATGACATGGTAAAAAACTGAAAAAACCAATACTCCATGCTTCAATTCTAGCATATTCAAAATATTAACAAAAATATTAAGCTATGCTTCAATGCAAAGGTTAGGTGCCGTACCATCCCAGTTGGACAACCAAGACAATGAATAAGTTATATACCTTGCAAGCTGCTTTACACAAAAATTAAGAAAAACAACCTGAGTCTCATCTAAAAAAGCTTACACTAGTGCAGGTGGTGGAGCATATTTGGTAATACTTGTCAGGATGGAGATTTCAAATGCATACCAGCCATAAGGCCCCACTATATATGCTTAGTCTGCTAAAGCCAATTGTTGGAATAGCCCACTGTGAAAATATACTGATGGAGAAAAATTTCATAACTTACCATTTTAGAGCAAAGAGAACCCCAGCTGATTGCTTGCCAAGCTTATTTCAAGAGGTCAAAGTAATTGCAACAAAAATATGCACTATGTTAAAGGAAAAAAGTAAAAAAAGCAACATCCAAGGACCATTATAATCTTATCACTATATGACCCTACTGCTTTTATGAGCAGAAAAGTTGGTAAAAACTACACAATGAGAATCAGAAGTAATATCCAAAGACTTGGTGAAAAATTCTAGGAGGTGTTGCCAGAAGGGTAGAAAAAGAAGTGGTGCAAGAAACCCATCATCAACATCACTGGGCTGCATATACCTGGCATCTAGTAAGGCAAAAATACACTGTACCACCCCTATACAGAAGAGTATAAGAAATTGCTCAGGAATACACACTACATATAAGATATCAGAATAATCTACATACAACTCACCTGGATCAAGATCATAATGCATGCAACTGGCCATTAAAAGTCCTAGGAATTCACTTCATGGAACCAATCAAACTACAAACCACAGAAGCAATATATACTAGTATTTTTGGACCACACTACCAATGCAGAAGTTAACATTGAGTAAATTTTTGTGTGTTGGTGTAGTTTAAGTGACTCTAGATGAGGTTATTTTGTGATCACAAGAGCAAATCAGCAACAAACTATGTGTATTTCTTATTGCTAGCACTGGCTTAGATGTAAGTCCAATTGTTAATGAACACACTAATAACAAAATAAGCATAAGCATTACCTTACCATATAATGTAATGTACTATTGGCAATTTAGCAGGACAGAAGAGAGTACAGGCAGTGGCACATCACATGTGACTCTATTGTTTAGGTTTGGTGAACTTTGTGTGACTGCTGCAAATATATCTTCAAAACATAATGTATCATAGAGCTCAAGAGCTATATTTGGTCAGATGAAATTTAATGATGTATTTCTATTTCCATCTATGGATGCATATATTTTCCTTGGTTTGTTACAATACTCACCACTAAGGGCTTTACACTCAAGTGCAAATTACAATCTAGACTCAGCTAAGCAATATAGTATTTATTAGCCAGCTCAAGGTACTGTCAGTACAGCTCTTGCCTAGATCCCAGAACATCCTTATTGACCCTTGAGAACTCCTAATACCTTCCAAGACTTGAAAATAGCAAAACAGACATGTCTCACCCCAAATTTGAGTTGGTCAAAGATATGGAAGCATACATTGATCAGATGGAGGAGTAATTATTACGACTATCTATATCTAGCACAGAGCCAGTGAACAGACCAGTTGTAGGAATGCATTGAAACTAGCAAAACCAAATACTTTTGATGGAACCAAGAAGGCAATGATATTTGTATCTTGGATCTTTGAGATGGAACAATATCTTGCTTTTCAAACAAACCTGTAGTATTGAAAATCCAGTATGCAAGCTCCTTTTTGTGAAAAGAAGCAGCACTATGGTGGAAACCCCATAACCAAGGAATTGGTTGTAGAATACACCCAATTATTGTCACCTGGGACATATTCACCATGGGCTTACAAAAACAACTTATACCCTTCCACTTTGTACAGAATGCCTGTGATAAGTTGCACATACTAAAGCAAACAAAATCCATAACAGAGAACTACCAACAATTGAATCTGACAATGCTTAAGATTCCTGAAATGCCAGATACTAAACAGAAAGAATACTACCTCCGAGGACTCTGGCCTCAAATGTGACAAGCAGTAAAATTTCAGGACCCAAAACTCTCATCATTGCCATGACAATTGCAGAACAATATGACTCAATCCACTTTAAGCCCTGCAATTACACTCCATGCCAGAAACCTTATACCCACCTCACCAAAAATATTAATAACCTCAGTAACTCATATGTAACTTTCAGAGTACCCAGTGTGGCCCCTATGAACCTTGATGTATCAGCTTTGTAGTGTTGAAGCAATATTTCAAAAGAAGAATGCCCTCACAAAGGACTGTGATTTTATTGCAAAGAACATGGACATCTGATAGACAACTGTCAAAAGCACCTGCCAAACTAAAACCTGTTACCACAAATACAAATACTAAGACACAAACTACACACCCACTAACAATAGCAGACAATACCAGCCCATCTCTGACACTCAAATTGATGACATTAGATGAATTTATCTGCAGAAGCCTTGTCAGAGTATTGCTAGATAGTGGCACTGTAGATATATGCATAGCTGATGAATTGGTCACAAAATTCAACATTGAAAAGTACAGTACAAACCATTGATAATTCAATACAGCCAAAACTCTGTAACAAGTGAACCACCAAACTGTCCCTCAAAAGCTATCATTAGATAGTCTTGTATCTGAGATATTGCCAACAACCATCCCACAGGCTAAGCTTGATATCAACCTGGGACAAAGTTGGCACTTAAAGTACAATGCAGAAATTGATTGGTATAGCCAGGAAGTCATGATCTACTAAGACAACCAATTCATCACATTAAGACCATAAACAACCCTGCTGTCCCTGTTGGTAAACCCCAGATACCAACTATTAAAGAAGCAGAATACAAAGGCATGTGAACAAGCCAGTCCAAAGCCTAGACATGGAGTTGTACATGAACAAACACATAGAATGCAAAAAAATGTCACCAAAGGAAGTGATGGAGATTTTCAACAGCACAGATATCTTAAAGGATGTGATGGTGAGCATGCACTATGTGGGGAGGAGTATACTGGAAATGCCCATAGCTTAGGGCAGGCAAGGCAAATAATATGCTATGCACATTACCCAAAGTAGGACTACAAAAAGACAGATTCCAAATACATACCAACCTACACCTTATATAGTGCTTTGTGTATAGCACACTGGATTATGCTAAATGGGTGGGACCAACAAGAATCTCTTAAGAGGCCAAGATGGACCAGATTATCTTGCAACCAATATGTATTGCAATGGGAGTGAGCAGATTGGCACCATCACAATTACTCTGAAAAATATGCAACCTGCCGTCAATGAGCCTACTATTGGCCTGGAGAAGAGCCAAATTCATGAGTAGGTACCCTTACACACTCAGAGACCATTTGAGTCATTGGATAAACAGACATGCTAAAGGGCACATATTGGTCCACACCACACTGAGTGATCTTGCAAGATGACTAATATGGCAAAGCAAAGGCAGGAAGAAACTGGCAACCTTAAAATTAAGATGTACAAGAGGCATGGAGCAAACTACCAATTGGCAAAGTAGCTAGGTTGGATGGGAAAACAATAGAAATACCACAATTTCTGGACTGGGACAAGAAACTCAGTAAGAAATTTGCCAAAACCATTTCAATACTAGTACAGAAAGCATTGGAATTAGGATATACACCCTCCAATTGAGGACTAGTATAATTTCTACCTCTATACAAGAGAAAAGGGGATAAAAAAATATTGTAAACCACCATCTAATATTACTATTTAACATACTAAGATAGCTATTTGAAAAAAGAGCCAAACTATGTACAGCAGACCAATCTTGATCAATTAGACATTATGCAAGGAGGATTCCAAAAAAGGCAGGGTACACTAGATTGATTAGTAAGCTTCCAGTATAGTTTGCAACATTTAAACATAAACAATGGAAATATACAAATAATACTACTGGACATTGTGACAGCATTTGACCCCACAAACAGACAAATGTTATGGAAGATATGCCAAGGAAAAGGACTTGCATGGTGCTCACCAGAGTAATGGCTAGCCTGTACAACCAATGTGATATCTGGATAATAGTAGACAGGAACTTAACTGAAGCAGTAGACAACCAGGTGGGTATACTGCAGGGATCACTACTGAGCCCCCTGCAATTTGGGAAATTTTGGATGCTTTACTGGAACACCTGAGGTGCTGAGAGGATGGCCTACAAATCCATCACAACCTACACATCAATGCTAAACTATATGTGGACAATGTGATATGTATAGTGCAATGGGATAAGGCACAAGACTTCCTACACAAATGTGAATTGCATTCAGCACAGAATGTATACAAAAGGAAGCCAGAAAAATGTATTGTATACAACAGGAAGATATAGGAGGTGAGGGGCTCACAATCAATAATACCCCAATACCAGTGGACAATAAGGCAGTGTACCATGGGGCATTCATAGATAAGCAAGGATTGATTGTAAGCAACAGATAAAGCTCAGGGCTACCAAGGCAAATAATATATTATGCATACTATACAAAGTAAGATTATGCAAAGGAGGCATCATGTTGCATATTTTGTGGACAGTTTTGAGTTAGGTGGCCAACTTTTTTGTATCTGTTGCAGATGGGAGGTGGATTTTTCCATCTGATGGTTATCATTATTTCCATAATGTGGGGACATTGGGGTATGTTGTGTAACATGTCCATGCTTTGACTGATGTCCAGGATTGCCCTAGCAGTACCCATGGTGATTAGTGTATTGGGATAAACATGTTTTTTGATAGCACTGTAGTGGTATAGGGGTACTCCTGGGAGAAGCTACACAACTCAAGGTATATAAGGTGTCTGATGGGTGCATTAACCTCTGGGTTTAAACTGCTGCTGTCTTTGTAAATTTGTCGCTATGATAAATGCTCCTGCTTCACTAGCTTCCTAGTTGCTCCAAGTGTCTCCAAAGGCCTCTGTGTGTCTTGTGTACTCCCCTAAAAGCTCCTTGATGACAAGTCCAGGATGTAACTGTATAAAGTAGGTGCAGTCATCACCTGCATATCAATAAGGGAGAAGTGCTACTGATAAAAGGGATGATTTACTGAGGAGAGGTTGACTTCCATCAAGTACTTTTCCTGATTGCTAAGTGACTACTAATGACAAGGTTCTAGAAGATTCCAGGCATCAGTGGAAATCTTGATGACATTGCTGAAAGCTAAAAATACTCCAAGAAGGTCCTAGAAGGTTCTAAAAGGCACAGCACATCCAACCAATTGGGGATCAGTAGTCTCAAACCTGTGTACCACAGAAATACCATATATGGGATTGTAATGGTAGGGATGGTAACAGAGACTTAGGCCATGTATCATGGGTACTGACATAAGTACTTGCCTAATGTAGATATATATACCAATCACAAAACTGAATAACATTTGGGATAACTAATGTTAATAACTAATCAGGGTAAACATCATACGAGGACAATACTGATAATATGGGCAAAAGAAGAATGGGATAATACAGATAAGATAAAATATGGATAAGTGCATCATAATTGCTGTATGGATAAACTTATCTGTGGGAGGTATGCTTACCCTACCACAGCATTAATTTCTCCATATGTGTGGAGAAAAGGTCTTAGGTGCTCAGTTGGTTGAGGTATGGACCAAAGTGAAAGATCTGATAAGTGCAAGATAAGCAGATGTTCATTTGTTTAATATATTTGTTGGAAAGGAATAATAACATTGTTCCATTCAAAAGTGTTGTTAGAAAGATTTTCCATAATATCAGGATGAGAGAAGGCAATAAGGCAACAAGATGGGTTGTGGTTGAACTTGATTCCAGTTATTTGGTTTGGGACAGTTGCTGACATCCAATTGATAATCTCATTAGGTGATAAGTGGCTTAGCAAAGTTGTATCAAGGCTTATGGAGTGTTCAGTGTTTGCTTATAAGATTGGCTCATAGCTAGCAATATCACTGGTCATTGTGGAACAAGGAAAAGGTGGCTTGTGATAATTGTGTGCAACAATTTGAGATCAGACTGGATTGGGGGGTAGAGGTGAAGCAATTTGTTCATTTGCTGAACTGGTGGTGGACATTTATGTACTCTCATAAAAAGGCCATTGCCCACACCACCAGGTATCATCAGACCCAGTCTTCAACTAAACCTATCATCCAAATAGCCAAAAAAAATCTCAAACTGGGAATTGAACTCAAATCTCCTGTGTGACAGGCAGGGATCCTTACCACTATACTATCTGAGAGGGGAATGACTGTTCACTCTTGTGCCTAGTCATTCAACCACATCTTTTATAGGCACTGTCACACAGATTCAAGACAGGATGAAACTAGAGGGATGCCACCCACTAAATCAAAGACAGGAAGGTTTACAATCCAAAACAGAAGAGGTAACAGAACACATGCAATGCTCCAAATGGAATATGTTTGACTCCATAAGACTGGATGGAACAGAGGCTAGAATAAAGCCAAAACATATATTTGACAATCCAAAAAAACAGTAAAATTCAGATGCCAAGCATCAGTACCAGGAGCCAGAAACAAAAGGGAAATATGCAACTGTACATACAGCAAAAACACAATAATGCCAATCCTTAAAAAGTACAAAAAAAGAAAACATTGTTGGAAATTAAAAATAAAAAACAAAGTAACAACTGGAATCAAGAGGAAGAGACAGTCCAGGAAACAGAAGGAACAGGGACCATTTCAGAAGAGACAGACCACAAGTATAGTGGACCAACACAGATACAAGGAAACAACAAGAATATAAACTATAGGGAACCATGGGAGGCAAGAGGGAAGACAGAGGAAAGGGAGTTGATGGTAACTCTGACAAAACTAAACTGGCAGGGAGAGAAGGAGGGAAACAGACTGATAGAAAACGGGGAAAAGGAGATAATCAACAGAGAGAGGATGGAAAAAGAGCAACCAGTACAACAGAAAAGTCCCATCTGGTACACAACCCTACAATGGAATGTAGAAGGAGAAGGGGAAGAGCAAAGGAACGAGGTCACTACCAAGGAAGGAACAAGAATGTGGGAAAGAATCAGGGAGATAGAAAAGCAAATGGGCAAGTTAGCAAAGGAACTAGAGGAGATAAACAAAGGGATCAGTAAAGGGAACCCTATGAAGGGCGAAAATGATATAAAGAGGGGACACAGGAAGGATACAGAGGAATTCTCAACAAGAGCTGGAGAAGTTGAGACCACATCAATATACGCCGAAACACTCAAAAAAACGTCATCGACAAATATAATGAGAAAGACACCAGCAACAAGCATCCACCAGGATGGAAATCTGGGCAATCAACAGAAACTACAAAACAGGCTGCGAGAGCTCAAGAAGACAAACAAAACCTCTCCAACTCAAAATCTAAACATGGAATCGTGCATGAACAAACATATAGAATGTACAGAAAAATCGTTAAAGGAGGTAATGGAAATTTTCAACAGTACGGGTATCACTAAAGACATGATCGTGAACATGCACTACGTTGGAAGGAGTATACTGGAAATACTTATCCCCGTAGAGCACATTCTGATAGTGGAAAAAACACTGGGGGAGGCGGATCTCAAGCTCAAGGACCCACCAAATCCTTGCATAACACAGGGAATGGGTGCAAGATTCCAACACATGAATTCAGAGGAAAAAAGAGAGTGCGCCAGGGAGCTGGCACAAAACAGAATCAAATGACAGATTTTCTGGGACAACGTAGCTGGTAGATGGTACTGGTGGTACGCAAAAACCTTAGGACTGGAAACGGGCAACCTTGAGAAATGCACAACAGAGAACCAAAGTAGACAACAAAACAAACAGGAGAATCGATTGAATCAAAGATTGTAAAATAGTTTTTGCCAATCTGAATGGGGCAAGAAATAAGATGAGTTAAATTAACAATTTTTTGGACGTCCACAATGTCGACCTAGTTATGGTAAATGAAACGTGGTTGGTTCATTGTCCTAGGAGCTATTTCCAGGACAGACTAATACTACACAAACCGGCAAAAACACCAAAAAAAGAAGGAGATGGGGGACGACCAAACGGCGGAATGATAATCCTCAGAAAGAGCATATTAAAACAACCAATCTGTCAAATGGAGTATGACCATCCGGATTGCGACGAAGTAATAGTGCAAGTGGGAGACACAACAATATCGTTTAATTACCTCAAACCCACAGATAACAAGGAATTACTGAAGGAACAATTCACACACAACGGAAATAACAAAAACCCAAATATATGGTTGGGTGATTTCAACGCAAGACTAGGAGAACTTGCCAACGATAGCAGAAGTAACAAAAAGGGGACGGCGCTTAGAAAAATAATGACACAATACGCACTTAATAGAGCGGGGATACTTACCACTATACTATCTGAGAAGATATCTATCAAGTGAAATATTTAATTTATAACGCACACTATTTAATACTTGGTAAAGCATATTAGGGAGGCTATTGGGCTGGCAAAAACAATTTGAACAATTAGCCTACGTATGAAAATACATTTTCCCCTCTCCCACCCATCTATGATGTGTGTCAATTTCCCCCAGCTGCACAGTGTATATCTTCTGACTCAGTAAAAACATACACACGATATTTACTACACAATAAAATGGGTATATTGCTGCAACGTTGTTGGCCTTTGATTGTACATTGATTAGATTGAATTCAATAAAAATCACAATTTCTACTTTGAGCACTGATTGACAAATAAGCGCTAAAATGGATTTACTCATGAATAAAGTACCATACAAGTGACCATCCGACTTCCATTCAACACCCTGCCCCCTACTCCAACTAAATACTGCACACAGAAAAAGGTAAAAATGCTCACAGCAGGGGTCGAACCTGCAACCTTGGCGTTATTAGCACCACGCTCTAACCAACTGAGCTATGCGAGCATATACGACAACAGCAGGATTTGAACCTGCGCGGGCAGAGCCCATATGATTTCTAGTCATACGCCTTAACCACTCGGCCATATTGTCTGATATATCAATCCTTCTCTCTTTAAATATATGACTAAACATTTAACATGATCTTATTTAATAAAGTATGTTGAAGCTATTGTTTTCTAAAAATCGCAGAAAATTAGGTCTCGCCGAGAATCGAACTCGGATTACAGGATTCAAAGTCCTGGGTGCTAACCATTACACCACGAAACCAGCAACTACCTGTTATAAGCTAATCTATATTATACTACTTACTCACTCATAATCTTGCATTAAATATTTATTTCTGTAGCCCGCCAATGAAGAATACAATGAAGGGGCTGTGAACCAAAAAGGATTGGTAACAGTGAGATTTGAACTCACACCTCTTACGAGACCGCAACTTGAGTGCGGCGCCTTAGACCAACTTGGCCATGTTACCGTATATTACTGTTATGAATCAAGGGCAAGCGGAGGAGGACCGGAGGATGTCCAATACGGATCAGAGAGGTTATCTGAATAGTTGATGAACCGGTAAAAGGTTGATGCTTTATTGATAGTGCTCAAAGGCGTTTATATAGAGATAGCCTCGGAGGGAGAGCTTCCGATAACATAGGGCAAGCTTCCAAAAGGAGGGTTCAAGATGTATTAAATAACGTGTGTATCACTGAGTGCGATTGATTGTCTGTGTGCAATTCCAGGTGTTCGATCAGTAGTGTTCAAGTGATCGGTAGTGACTAGTTAGGATTTAAATCATAACATACTCCCACACTTAAAGAGGTTCTTCTCCTGAAGAGTCCTGTCTATCGGACTTGTAATACCAGTATTTGGTTGGTGGTGTCATTGGATTTTTTAGCTGTGCTTCCTTTAGTCGGTCTCTATGTACGAGGTCCTCCTTTACTTTACCTGACATGTCTGCGAGTTGAAATGTATTGAAGGGCATTTCTCTTGTGATAATAAAGGGTCCAACCCAATGTGGTTCTAGTTTTAGCCTACTTTCATTTCGGACTAATACAAGTTTTCCCAAAGTTAAGGGTTTTGTTACCACTGTTTTGTTGTACTGTTCTTTCATCTTCTCTGCTTGTTGTTTTAAATTCTTGATGGCATCATGTCTTGCATGTCCTAATTCTTCCAGTTCCCTTGTTCTGAATTCCGCCAAGTCTTTTTGGTTCTTTAAGTCCCAGATGTATGGTGGTAAGGTATCACCTGGGATTCTTGGATGTGTACCATACACTAGGTAGAAGGGGGACTTTTGTGTTGCTGAATGGACTCTAATACGACAGGCAAAGAGTGCTTGATGTACAAATTCATCCCACTTATGTTTGGCTCCTTTGACATAAGTAGTCAGCATCTTCCCAAAGAGTCCATTGAACCTCTCTGTAACCCCATTTGTTCTAGGGTGGTATGCTGATGTCTTCAAATGTCTAACCCCCATTATCTGAAGGTATTCTTTCAAGGTTTGTTCCAAAAAGTTTGCTCCTCTGTCAGACAGAATTTCACCTGGGCATCCAAACTGCATAAAGATTTCCAGGTAAAGGAATTTTGCAACATTTTTTGCAGTAGCTGCTGGCATGGCTTTTGCTATACACCACTTAGTGGTATGGTCAATTGCAGTTATGATCCACTTGTTCCCTCTTGAAGTTTCAGGCAAGATTTCAATGAAGTCAATTCCCCATCTGTAGAATGCTGGAACTGGAGTCAGTGGTTCTAATGGGGCATGTTCCTTGTTGTATGGTCTAGCCAGCTGGCACTCAGGGCAGGTCTTGAGGGTCTCAGCTATAAATTGTTTGAGTTTAGGCCACCAGGCTCTCCTTTTAGTTATTTCATAAGTTCCTTGGATGCCCCGATGTCCAAAGGCTTTATGATTCTTGATTATCATGTCACCTCTGTATACAAATGGAATATATGGTACAGGCCCTATTTCTTCCATGTGTCTGTAAAGTACCTCGTCTTCACCATATGAGAAATTCTCTGCTTCTTTCTTAATTTTGGCCCTTACTTCCTGTGATAAATCTTCTGGCATTGTCTGACTTGCCAAGTACTCTGGCATGTATTCTGGCCAGTCCAACTCATGATCTACCATTGATATATGTTGCCTTGAGAGTGCATCAGCAACTGTATTCTTTGGCCCAGGGAGGTAGTGGATTTTAAAATCAAATTGTTGTAGTTCTTCAATCCATCTAGTTATTCTCCTGGATAATAGCTTCTGGGTGTGAATGTATCTTAGGGATGCATGATCTGTATATACCACAAAGTGTTTGCCCTCCAAGTAGCATCTCCACACCCTCAGACAATGTAGTATGGCATAGAGTTCTTTTTCATGGACTGGGTAGTTTTGTTCAGTTACTGATAGCTTTTTGGACTCATAAGCAACCGGGTGTTCTTTTTGAGTCAGTACCCCTCCAACAGCTAGATCTGAAGCATCAGTGTATACACAGAAAGGTTCTGAGAAATCAGGCAACTGAAGCACAGGAGTTTGGCATAGCTTTTCTTTCAGAGTTAGGAAAGCTGTCTCACAGTTTGGGGTCCATATATAGTCTTTCTCTTTTTTGGTCAAGTCTGTAAGGGGGGCTGCAATAGTTGCAAAGTCCCTGATGAATCTTCTGTAATATGATGCAAGTCCCAGGAAGGATCTCATTTCAGTGAGTGACTTTGGGGCTTCCCATTTCTGGATAGCATCTATCTTGGCTGGATCCATGTGTAGTCCTTTATCTGAGATTATGTGACCAAGGTATTCAACTGATCTGGTGAGGAATTCACACTTAGGAAGTTGTGCATATAGCTGGTGCTTTTTTAGTATAGCCAGTACTGTCTTCAAGTGCTTCATGTGGTCATCCATGCTGGTACTATAGATCAGAATGTCATCTAAGTAGACCAGGACAAATTTCTCTAAATATGGTTCTAGGATGCTATTCATGAGTGTCTGAAATGTTGCTGGGGCATTAGTCAGGCCAAAGCTCATCACAACAAACTCATAATGACCATATCTTGTGTTGAATGCTGTCTTAGAGGTGTCTTCAGGCTTAATTCTGATTTGGTGATATCCAGATGCTAGGTCTATTTTAGAGAATATCTTTGCCTTCCCCAGTTGGTCAAAGAGGGCATCAATTCTTGGTAATGGGTAGGAATTTCTGACAGTGATTGCATTTAGGGCCCTGTAGTCCACACAGAACCGTAGCTTCCCATCCTTCTTTGGAGCAAAGAGTACTGGAGCTCCCCATGGTGATTTACTGGGTTTTATCCAGCCTTTAGCCAGGTAGTCCTTCAATGTTTCCTTCAAAGTATCCATTTCCTTTGGGGAGAACTTATATGGGGCTCTGTTTCTTGGTTTATCATCTGTTACTTCTATGGCATGGTCAATCTCTCTGCTTGGGGGTAGTGCAGGGATTTCCTTGGGAAAAACCTCTTGAAACTCTGCTAACAAGGTCTTGAGCCTGACATTTGTCACTTCTGTGGTCTCTTGGATTTTGGCAAAGGCTATCATGTGCAACAGTTTGGGATTCTGTCTGATAGAGTGGGCAAACTGTTTCTTTGATATGGTGTGTTCTGGTGCATTGCCTTTGTCCAGGGTTGGTTTGGGTGACAGATGATATTTTGCATCTTCCTTGTTGATTACAACTTCCTGAGTCTGCCAGTTTATGTCAGGATTGTGCTTTCTTAGCCAAGTTTGTCCCACATTGATTTCAAAGTTGGCTTGGGGTATGATAATTGGGGAAATGGTGTCTTGGAAGTCCCTGATTTGTAAAGTCAAGGGTTCAGTCCTGCTGTTCACTATAATTGATTCCTTGGTGGCACAGAGGATGTGAATTGGGGGGCAAGGGATTGTTTGTAGCTTCATCTGATCAGCTACATCTTTTGAAATGTAGACATCAGTTGCTCCACTGTCAATGAGTACAGAGACACATTGGTTGTTGTTGAGAATCCCTGGGAGTTTCAGCATCTTTGGGGTAGTATATAAGCTCTGAGTCCTCTGATACTCCTTAACAAGGCTGATTGTGTGCTCCTCCTCCTTAGTGGAGAGTTGGAATACTCTTTGTAATGGCCTCTTTGGGCATTCATTGACTTTATGACCCTGTTCCTTGCAGTAAAAGCATAGTCCAAGCTTGAAGCATTCCTCTTTAGAAGGTCTTGGTGTGCTCTGCATAACATCTAGGTCCATAGGCTCCAGTGTTTGGGGGTAGTGTGCACCTTGTTCAGTGATTGGTTGACTACTAATAGGTATGTGGTTATTGGCTTTGAAGCCTGTAGTAGTTCTTGAGTGACCAATTCTGTGGTTGACAGCCCTTCTGAAGTGTATGGCATCATATCTTTCTGCCAGTTCCATAGCCTCTACTAGGGTTTTGGGGTCTTTGTATTCAATTTCCCATCTAGTGTTGGATTTCAGGCCTCTTAGGTATTGCTCAAGTAGTTCAGTATCAGGCATGTTTTGAATTTCCATACTAAGCAAGTTAAACTGCTCATTGTACTCTTGAACAGACTTGGCTTGAAAGAGTTTGGACAGTTTTTCTCTTGCCATTCTATCAGCATTGATAGGTGTAAACCTCTTTCTCAATGCTTTAACAAAGTCAGCCCAGGAGGCTATGGGTGGAAAGATGCCCCTATTCATTCCTTGAATGTGAAGTTTCCACCACATGGTTGCTTCCTTTCTGAAAAGTGAACAGGCATAATGTACTTTGACTTCTTCAGAGTCATCTGAGAAGTATAGGTACTGCTCTACTTCAAATATCCAAGTCTCTAGAGTGGCAGTGTGTCTTTTGCCTTCAAAGATGTTGGGTTTCTGAAGTTTCAGATTTGTTGCTCTATATTGTTTTGTGAAGTCCAGAGAGCCTTGCCCATCTTCTCCAAGATTCAAGGAATTGGGAGGCACCGCAGGTCTTACAGATGAGGCTTCACCCTCTCTCTGTATACCTTGACCAGTAAACCATGATCTCTGGGTGTTCACAAAATGTAAAGAGTCCAAGTCTGTCTGCCTACCCATTCTTGGGTCCAGACTAGGGAGGGCCGCAGGCTCAGTTGTGTGGGACTGTCCTTGACCGGCTAACTCAGCAACTTGTTGTTCAAGACTCTCAATATAGGCCAACATTTCTTCTGAAGAGCTAAATTTTGGCTTTTCTTCACTCATTTTGTTTTTGGGTATTGTTTGATTTGCGGTAGGCGGGTGTGTTTACCAAGGGGGCTGGTTCTCTGGCAGAATTGACTGGGTACTGTTTTTTTTCTTTTTTTGAGTGAAACGGAGGGTTTCTCTGGGAGGTTGGGAGGGTCTCGGGCAGGTACGGAGGGTATCTCTGGACAATTGGAAGAATATCTGGGAGATCGGAAGAGTTTCTGGGAGATCGGAAGAGTTTCTGGGA
Source organism: Basidiobolus meristosporus CBS 931.73 (assembly GCA_002104905.1). Classification (NCBI taxonomy): domain Eukaryota; kingdom Fungi; phylum Basidiobolomycota; class Basidiobolomycetes; order Basidiobolales; family Basidiobolaceae; genus Basidiobolus; species Basidiobolus meristosporus. The sequence continues at coordinate 16,975 of MCFE01000994.1, forward strand.
GATCGGAAGAGTTTCTGAGAGATTGGAAAAGTTTCTGGGAGATCGGAAGAGTTTCTGAGAGATTGGAAAAGTTTCTGGGAGATCGGAAGAGTTTCTGAGAGATTGGAAAAGTTTCTGGGAGGTACGGAGGTTTTTGTTTTTTGGAGATCGGAGGTTCGCTGCTACCAATGTTATGAATCGAGGGCAAGCGGAGGAGGACCGGAGGATGTCCAATACGAATCAGAGAGGTTATCTGAATAGTTGATGAACCGGTAAAAGGTTGATGCTTTATTGATAGTGTTCAAAGGAGTTTATATAGAGATAGCCTCGGAGGGAGAGCTTCCGATAACGTAGGGCAAGCTTCCAAAAGGAGGGTTCAAGATGTATTAAATAACGTGTGTATCACTGAGTGCGATTGATCGTCTGTGTGGAATTCCAGGTGTTCGATCAGTAGTGTTCAAGTGATCGGTAGTGACTAGTTAGGATTTAAATCATAACACGCTATACATCAAGGCAACGAAGTACCAAGTCTTATGAGGAGAGTACATGTTGTAAAATGGGGTTTTATGTAGGTAGTTAACTACGTAACAAATGTAAGTGGGGGGTTGGCGCAACGGTAGCGCGTTCGCCTCCAGAGCGAAAGGTTGCGTGTTCAAATCACGCACTCCTCACTGATTTTTGTTTTGGTGGGTGTTGTATCAGTAGGACCTTGGCCAGTCCCCATATATGAAAAAAGATCGATCACTTTTTGTGTGTATGCTTCACGTAAGGATGGCCTTGATCATTTTGGTATTCTCTACACGGGGCCCTTGAGCTTGCGGCTTTCCTGCATATCATCCCAACCACTAATAAAAACATAGGACAAAAGTATTTCCCCATCGGGGAATCGAACCCGGCCGTCTCGGTGAAAGCGAGAAATCCTAACCACTGGACCAATGAGGAAGTTATTGTTAGAAAGCAAGCAAAATTCTATATTCCCACAAGACTTTACTCCATTCAGAATGCTCACTGTATCATGTACCCATCTTCACATTGAACCCTACCAATGCAGATGGGTAGCTAGTCGCAAGGTATAATCAGTGAACATAACATGAAGTCAGGTAATGGGTCAAATACTGAATTCGCCATTGTAGTATAGTGGCAGTACATCGCGTTGTGGCCGCGTCGACCTCGGTTCGATTCCGAGCAATGGCATTTTATTTTAGTGGTTGTCAGATCAGTACAGCCCACAGACTTGCATTCAAGGTGCAAATGAACCACATTTTGAAAGTGCATTACTAGATAGCGTGTGTTCTCATACAAGCACAATCTGGCATCGTTGGTAGCTTTGTGTTTCCTTTTGTTACAAGCTATTTGGCAATAATTAACGACCACTGAAAATTGACGAATTTGGAAGTTCTTTTAATCACAAAAAAATTAGTATCGAGTGACATGAACACTCTAGGTTTGCGAACCTTTCTAGTCGTAAGAAAAATATGAGATGGATGTAATATACGGTAACATGGCCGAGTTGGTCTAAGGCGCCGCACTCAAGTTGCGGTCTCGTAAGAGGCGTGAGTTCGAATCTCACTGTTACCAATCCTTTTTGGTTCACAGCCCCTTCATTGTATTCTTCATTGGCGGGCTACAGAAATAAATATTTAATGCAAGATTATGAGTGAGTAAGTAGTATAATATAGATTAGCTTATAACAGGTAGTTGCTGGTTTCGTGGTGTAATGGTTAGCACCCAGGACTTTGAATCCTGTAATCCGAGTTCGATTCTCGGCGAGACCTAATTTTCTGCGATTTTTAGAAAACAATAGCTTCAACATACTTTATTAAATAAGATCATGTTAAATGTTTAGTCATATATTTAAAGAGAGAAGGATTGATATATCAGACAATATGGCCGAGTGGTTAAGGCGTATGACTAGAAATCATATGGGCTCTGCCCGCGCAGGTTCAAATCCTGCTGTTGTCGTATATGCTCGCATAGCTCAGTTGGTTAGAGCGTGGTGCTAATAACGCCAAGGTCGCAGGTTCGACCCCTGCTGTGAGCATTTTTACCTTTTTCTGTGTGCAGTATTTAGTTGGAGTAGGGGCAGGGTGTTGAATGGAAGTCGGATGGTCACTTGTATGGTACTTTATTCATGAGTAAATCCATTTTAGCGCTTATTTGTCAATCAGTGCTCAAAGTAGAAATTGTGATTTTTATTGAATTCAATCTAATCAATGTACAATCAAAGGCCAACAACGTTGCAGCAATATACCCATTTTATTGTGTAGTAAATATCGTGTGTATGTTTTTACTGAGTCAGAAGATATACACTGTGCAGCTGGGGGAAATTGACACACATCATAGATGGGTGGGAGAGGGAAAATGTATTTTCATACGTAGGCTAATTGTTCAAATTGTTTTTGCCAGCCCGATAGCCTCCCTAATATGCTTTACCAAGTATTAAATAGTGTGCGTTATAAATTAAATATTTCACTTGATAGATATCTTCTCAGATAGTATAGTGGTAAGTATCCCCGCCTGTCACGCGGGAGACCCGGGTTCAATTCCCGGTCTGAGAGTTTTCTTTTGGCTATTTGGATGATGGGATTAATTGAAGGTTGGGTTTGATGATACGTGATGGTGTGGGCAATGGCCTTTTTATGAAAGAACATAACAGCTAGTAGACATCACAATGCTATCGAGTGAATAATCAAATAAACTATTGTATTGCAGAGGATATGCACTGATTGCAGCCATCATGTCTAGAGCTTATCATGCCATGAAACTTACAAAAGTAAGTTTGAGTATTAGTATTCCGAGTAACATGGAACATAAAAAATTGTTGTACGAGCATACCAGGGATCGAACCTGGAATCTCCTGATCCGTAGTCAGGCGCCTTATCCATTTGGCCATACGCCCATGTACAGTCATATTGGAGGTCGGATCATTAACAATTGTACATACATCTAAACATGTGCTAGCAACAAGAAAGATCTATAGTTTGTCGCTGATCCTCTCTTGTGATCACAAAATAATTTCATCTCGAGTCACTCGTACTACACCAACTTACAAAAAGTTACTGAATGTGAACTTCCGCATCGGGGAATCGAACCCCGGCCTTCTCGGTGAGAGCGAGAGATCCTGACCACTGGACCAATGCGGATATTCTTGAACCAGGGAAGATTTATGCGTCCATGGATGGACATGTAACTGAACTGTTGTATTTCATTCGGCCAAGTATAGTTGTTATACTTTGGAGGTGTATTTGCGGCAGTCATGCAAAGCTCACCGTAGCTACACAATAGAGTCACATGTGATACGCTACTGCCTGTACTCTTTTCTGTCTTGCTCAATTGCCAATGGTACATTACATTACGTGGTAAGGTAATGCCTATACTTATTTCGTTATTAGAGTGATCCGGTCATCTGGGATGATCAATCTCAAGGGGAGAAGGGGCTTGGGAATAAATCTATTACGTTACATCTCTGATTATTGCGTTGCTCCCTTTATCAAGTGCATACTTGGTTTAGTGGTATAATTACCGCCTGCCACGCGGTAGACCGGGGTTCGATTCCCGAGTATGCATTTTGCTCGCATTTTGTCTAATTATGGCTGCTTTCACTCAAAAAACCGCATCTCTGTTTTCTGCTTCTCCTCTCAACTGTGACAAGGGTCACTTTTGCACCGTACACAATCTTCTCCCTAACCCTAGGGATGTGTTTCTCCTCGAAGATGTGTAAACACTAAATCTAGACACAGGGATGAATGCCTTTAGCCTCTGGATTGTAGGGTGTGCATCTCAATCCTTCATGAATACTTAATTCTTGGTAACGTTGAGCACATCCTGGGCAAACAAGTTTAGGGTTAATAAAAGTGAATAAACATTTTTACTCGGTCACGCGCAAACTTTTGCAAAACTGAGTATAGATAATTTTTTCATAACGGCCCAGGTATGTGCCACATTGCTTATGCTGACAAAGTGCTTATGCCAGCTTCGAACCCATGGGTTAGTTGTCACAGCTAGACGCATTAACAAGAGTGATTTCCTAACCATCGATGCACTGCTATCTAGAATAGAAATGGTATCGTAGCAGTATGCACACATAGAACTTTGTGTCCATCTACGTACAATATGAAGATGGGTAACATAATGCGTAGAAGATTGAAATAGCATATTTACTAGCTGAAAGACCACTACAAAGAAAAGCAGTTATATTCAGAGTTGAAG
>MCFE01000995.1:0-21039 GCA_002104905.1 Basidiobolus meristosporus CBS 931.73
CTCTTTAGCATTAAGTTCCTGATGGTCCCATAGCATGCTGGGCCTTATGGTGATGGTGCATTAGACTCCGTAGTTTTGTAATAGTCTTGAAGATATTAAAAGTGATAATGAGAACAAGTAGACTGCATTTGCCTAGAGAGGTCCCAAGAACATGGGTACAAGGTTTGGGGCTCATTGGACAACATTGGAGACTTTCATGCTCTGGATACCTGATGTTTTTGGTGAGAATAATCTAAGTAAATCCCAACAGGAGATTTAGTCAGTATTCTCTAGGATTTGTAGGTTGTGATCTGTGTTACTAAATTAGGTGAATGTTAAGTAGGAATTATAGATTTTGCAACACTCCTACTCAATTAATTGATCACACTGATTAATCCTGATTGTGACCCAAGAAGTCAAAGTTTATCTCCATTGGGGTAGTTGCCAATTTATAGTCTTCCATTTGGTACTTCTTTAGTATATCTTGAATATACTTGGATTGGCTTAGGGTAATAATCTGGGTACCTCTGTCTATGGAGAACTTAATCCCTAAGTAGTAACTGAGTTATCCTAGATTTGACATCTGGAATTTCTTAGATAGGCTGGACTTAATCACTTCTAATATTGCTAGGTTATTGGCAGCTATAATAAGATCATCCACATATAGAGCTAATAAAGCAGGAAATGCTCTATCTGGCTTATAGTATATACTATAGTCAGCATTGATGATAGTACCACAAAGTGCTGTATATTTTGTTATTAATTGGATATTTTAGAGTCATATGCATGTCAATTTTGATCCCAAATTGGCACTGTTTGGCACCCTCTGGCATTCTGTGGCATGATCAGGCACCATCTGACATGCTATGGCACTATTGGGCACTATGATCTGCTAGAATGATGGAATAAGTCTATTCTAAATAGGTTTTCACATCCATTTGATGAATAAATGACCTATATTTGGCTGCAATAGCCAATATTAATCTGATGGAATTAAACTTGGCTACTGGTGCAAAGATCTCATTATAGTCAAGCCTTTATTTGAGAATATACTCTGGCCAAAAGTTTTGATTTGTATCTTTCAATTGTACCATCAGCCTTGTATCTTGTCTTGAAGACCCATCTGTATCCAATTGATTTTTGGTTGATTAGTAATTTGGCTAAGTCCCAAGTTTGATATTTCATCAGGGCCTGATATTCTTCAGTCATTGCAGAACTCCAAAGCTTTGTCTGAGGGCTATTTAAGGCCTCTTTTACAGTCTGGGGCTCATCAATATGGACTGAATAGGCACAGGATAAGTTTGTACCCTCATTGATATAGTAATTTGGGCTATTTCTTGTCCAATTGGATTGCCAGGCATTTTATACTGCAATGATCACTTCTGAGATATTCCTTGGCACTGCTTCAGGCTAAACCATGGTTTTAGAGTCCTCTGGAGTGAAACATTTTTCATTGTTTTGCTCTGATTCAATCTTGACAATTGGTGGACTTGGGGTCAGATTTTTATCATCATCTGATGTCAATTTTTGTCAAAATTTTGAATTTTCATCAGAAAACACATCCCTAGACTTGATTAGCTTTTTTGCTTTGGTACTGTAGAGTCTGTATGCATTACTGTCATTGCAGTAGCCCCAAAGTATGCATTTTACACTTGGCTCAAATTTTGACTTATTTCCGGGCAGTTTCTTGGCATATGCTGTACTCCCATATATTCTTAGATGTTCTAGACTTGGTCTGTATCCATACCATGCTTAAAATAGAGTAGAATCACAAAGTATCTGTATAACTCCTATTTTTAAGGTATACAGCTGCGGCAACTGATTCTGCCCAAAAAATCAAAGGATAATTTTTGATCACAGATGATAGATATTGCCATATCAATTACTGATTTGCTTGCATATTCTGCTACTCCACTTTACTGCGGGGAGTATGGTACAGTAGTCTCTTGCTTTATCCTATGAACTTTGCAGAAGTGGATGAAGAGTTTTAAGGTATATTCTCCACCATTGTCAGAGCATGTTTTCTTGATTTTTTCACCAGCTCCTCTCTCCACCAAGGCTTTAAGCTCCCTCAACTTAGATAAAGCTTCTTCCTTTCTCTCCATGAAGTAGACCCATGTGTATCTTGTATAGTCATTAATAAAAGTGATTAAATATTGCATCTTGCATGAGGATAAGTTGTGCATAAGTCTGCACAGATCTGAGTGAGTTGGATCAGTAGCTTAAATGGCAAATCCATTATCCCTGATCTAGTGTTTTTATAAAATTCATGAGTAGATTTGGCTATTACAGCTGAAAATCTAAATAACAAGAGTTACAGCTAAATGCAAAAAGATTCCACTTGTTTTGAGCTATGCAATGGGGTCAATACAACTGGCAATTGAGGTGCAACTGAAGTTTCAATGAATATAGATCAATCTGTGTGCATGAAAAGTAATAGAAATGGCTGAGTCATGAAGTAAGGAGTGCAAATAAGAGGCAATAGCCAATTAATGCACACAAACATATGAGGTGACAGAGTGTTTGGGTTAAAATTCTTTATTCTAAACAATGGCCTATGGCTTGCCAGCTTCACTTCAATTCTGCAATGACTTGGGTGCAATCTCTCTGTTGATTTATACCTTCTTGTTATGTGTTGGACTACATGAGCTCCTTTCAACGGGGTATTTTGATATAAATGCAGATTGTAACTATGCTTTTGCTCAATGGTGGTAGTATCAGTCTCTAGGGCCAGTGTTACATGATGCATCTAGTTATCCATTTATACCATATACATGGTGGGTAGCATCCCAGAGTGATATTAGCAGTGGATGAAATCTATATAAAAAGTCAAAAAAGCCCAGCTGAATATGCACACCATGTCAGCTAAGTTCCAATTTGTCACACTTGGTAGCTCTAAGAGTCTCAGCAACTAGCTCAACTGCAGAAGAGCAGTCATTCCGTCCAGGGGGAGACCAGACCAACTGGGACCTATGCTATACCTGGTTATCAGCTCCTGATTTCTTGCACCAGAAAAATGTAACTATAAGTATCCCTAAGAAAAAAATTAAGAAAAGGCCAGTAAAATACCATCATAATATCAGCTGAATTTCAAGTTTTTCAAGATAGACAACTCTCAATATCTCTGTAGTTAGCTGATGAGCAGGCAAGTAATTGCATGAACCAGGAGGAGACTAGGCCAGATAGCATCCATGCCAAATCTGGTAGTTAGCTGCCCATTATTTTCATCACAAATTGCATTTGAAATGTTGAACCAAAAACACCAGCTGAATACTAGCAAAATACCAATAGAATACCAGCAGAATACCAGCTGAAAGTCAGAAGAATTCCAGGTTTGAGATTTTTCATAGGGATATGTGGCAGAACTGCCAGCTGAATACTAACAAAACAACATCAAATTGCTGTGGTATATATTGAAAAATCAAGGAGTTCTAACTGTTGGATTCTTCATTGGTGCTGTAAGTCCTGAAAGCACTCATTATGGAGTGTAGTGGAGACAAACCATCTTGCTAGCCACTACATCATATTGTAACTAGCTAATGAATGAAGAGGCTCACTTTACTTCATATGGTATTTAGTCCTTTTTTCCATGGCTGCTGCCTCTTCATATGTGCAGATCTAATCAGCCTGATGCTGAATTGTCTTGTGATGGGAGATAGGGCCAAAAAACAATTATGGACCTTTTTAATATAGCAAATATTTCACTAGCTGAGGTGAGTATATTTGTGCCACATTCTCAATCAGCTCCATTTTTACAAGTTAGCAATTTTGGCTAGATGCAATGATAGAACCATTAGAATACTAGCAGCTCACTTTAAGTGATTCAGTGACAGATGAATCACCAAATATGACAATTGTGGCCAACTACTAGCTGTGATCTGTTGTGTTGTGTTATGATTAGTTTGGGGCTTGTTCTACAATGTAGAGGCTAATCAACAATATACAACAACTTCAAGTATGCTAATACTAAAATAGTTTATTGGGAGTTTGATATACCAATAGAAGATATAACTTTCACTAATTTCCTCAATCTTAGGCTTGAAATATACTGTAGGCAGTGTTTATCACTTCTACAGCAGTGTTCTGGCCTTCTGTCAACTAATGGACTTATTTACTTTTGAAGTAACTTTTCTTATTTGGAAGTCACTTTCCTTTCTGGGAAAATATTTCCTAATATAGAATTTCTGAACTCCCCTTTAACCTAAAGGGGTGTGTTGTAGGAGTCTCTAAAGGTGTCTTTAGACCTGAAGGGGTGTCTTTAGAGTAAAGGGGCTTCTTGTAATGGTCTCTAAAGTGGACTTTACACTAAAGGGGTGCCTAAAGGGGCTTCTTTAGAGTAAAGAGGTTTCTTAAAGGGGTCTCTAAAGGGGTGTCTAAAGGGGTGTCTTTAGAGTAAAGGGGTTACTTAGAGGGGATTTTTCCAACAGAAAAGTGGTAGTTTCTTGTAGAGCTTAAATTGGATTCTTCTGAGCTTTGCAGGCCGGTTCAAAAGTTACATGCAATCAAAGTCACCATAGTAATCCTAGCAATAAGACATAGTATATATAATAATTGGACTCTTTTGGTCATAACTCCTTAAGTACTGCTTCAAATGAGCTGTAATTTGAAACATGTGTTGGCTACTACGTGTTCTGTATGACATACATTTCCTGGGTGGATTGCTTGTCAGGGTTTGGAGAATTTGTCCTTCAAAGTTGGAAATTTGTGATCTTTCACTTGTGTGTTACAATAGCAAAAAACAAAATAAAGAAATGAGTGCAAAATTGGTTTAGAGATATTGTAGTAATGGAATACTTTCCATTACCACAGATCATTAGATTACATCATATGATATCTTTGTGATTTATAGATGAGAGGCTTACTGCTACTATGATGCAATCTTTTCTACTTGTTTAGAGTACTTAATGAAGGTATTCCTGTTTGTAGGGCACATTGCTTGAAATTCAACTATGAATACAATATACATCATCTTTGGCCTATATTCATCTGAGCTTACCCTACAAAAAGTGATTTGGTCCTGTGGGTGAATCCAATCCAGATCAGCCATCAGGATCCTGTTTAGCAACCATCATAATAACAGCAGCTTGGAGTTAGTGGCCCTCCTAAAAACCTTATAACAAGATCATGACGGTGTTTTGCTAGTTTTACAACCAAATAAAGGGATAAAACTTGACAATATTTTATTGGTGCTATGACAATATTTGCATGGTATTGCCGCAGTCATTCAGTACTCTATAGCTATTTTAAGTTGATCCAGTTAGCCAGGACATCCAGTTGCCTTATATGGCAAGAAGCTTGATGGTACTTTGACAGCCTCACAGCAAGGCTCTAATGGCATCATAGTGGCAGTATGATTGCCTACTGCTTGTTCTATATAAAGCTACCGTCTCAATTTACTAAATAGTAGTTCCTTTTTCTACTGCCCCTTGTGCATTTCATATATTCCACTGTAGATTCACCTTTCTTTATTTGCTACCCACTACTACCTTGGGTATTCCGCATATAATTCAAATCAAAATAAACTATGGCCTCCAGCTTACTAACCTCTACAAACACACACACCTGCCACAATTGACATACTTCTATCACCGCAACTTTACGGCTTTTTAGTGTGATACTTGCAAAGTTGCCATATACCTTGTACTGCTGGTAACATATACATCTTGCAAACATATGCTTGGTTTTTGGCACCTCTGCCATGAATACCTCCTGAATATCTGCAAAGTACTTGTTGGTACTTGGCCAATATATTCCTTCTCCCTGCTGGATTCTAGTCCCCTTTTTAGGTGCACTCTGGCTTTTGTTTGTGTGAATTCCGTATTGAATGATGAAGAAGTTGGCTAGTGACCAAGAGAAATCTGGCATACCTTAGTAGAGTTTCCCTAATAAAAATCAGTTGCTTGTTGCACCCAACCTAACTTTGCATTACTTAACTGATTGCACATGCATTGGGGCTACATGGCATATTAGTGCCATAGGCATTGGTGTCTCCATATGCACATTTATTGTCAGTATTTTCCAACTCTTTCTGGCTGTTCTCCATGTGCCAACTCATCACATCCATGACAGACTTGAAGGTAATATTCTTGATGAGATTGGGATATGGTAATACCTGCAACTTGATTTGTCTCCTATCTCCCCATACATCTGCTCCATAGGAAACTCCCAAAAGGTGAAGCAAGGCCCAATATTCTCTACACACTATGCAAGAGGGAGTAGAGAATGGATACTGTAGAGGCAGAGATCTACACATTCAGCTTTATGTTTGAAGTATAGCTGCTCAAATCCTGTCACAAACTCCTCACACAACAGCTGTAAATGCGTCAAGTTGGCATTGGTGATCTGCTTCTGAATGAATACTTCTACAATATCCACATATGACTCCCAATGCTTCCAATGTACTCTTGGTAGGAATGGCTTCAGAACACCACTTGAATAAATACATCTCCAGTTCATCCAGTCTTTGCATTTGTATTATTGCATATGAGTATGAATATTAATTGGAGCCCATGGAAAGTACTTAGGATAGTAGATACTCTGTAATATCTTGCCAATTCTTTCAAATTTCTCTAGTATCTCAAAGGGCTCATTTAGCTTGAAATGCCCCATGTACAACTTGGTCATCAGTATAGGGTTATTGATGAAAAGCAAATGCATTGCTTGCAGTGGAAAGCTTTTGCTCCAACAGATACCCTCTATCTTGAGTATCTCCAGTTTCCAATTGATTACATATTCTGGCCAATGGCTTATAGCTTGCTAATTTTGCTGCAATTGCATGCTTACTTCTCTATGTTTTCTTTGTGGAAAGATGATGTTCTTAGTGCTGGTATTTTGGTAATAATAATATGTGTGAGTTATGGAGTAAATCCCCTGGATCCAACACATTTGACAGCAATACCATCCATTGTGCCCAGAAAAACCTGCACTCTTGCTAATGGCTGGGGTATCTCCAATGCAGATAACAATATGTGCTTTTACATGATGGCCCTTTACCTTTATACGCTGTGGTAGGGCAAAAATACCTCCCACAGACAAGTTTATTCATATAGCCATTGTGATATACTTATCCATATTTTATCTTATCAGTATTATCCCTGTATGATGTTTACCCTGATTAGTTATTTACATTAGTTATCCAGATGTTATTAAGCTTTGTGACCAGTATATGTATCTACAAAAGGCAAGTACCAGCATCAGTGCCCATGACACATGACCTAGGTTGGTGTTACCATCCCCACCATTTCAATGCCATATATGGTATTTCTATGTTGCACAGGTTTCAGACTACTGATTCCTGATTGGTTGGATTTGCTCTGCCTTTCAGAACCTTCCAGGACATTCTTGGCATATTTTTAGCTCATAGTGATGTCATCAAGAATTCCACTGATGCCTAGAATCATCTAGAACCCTGTCATTAGTAATCACTTGGCAATCAGGAAAAGTATTTAAGGGAAAGCAATCCCTCATCAATAAATCATCCCTTCTATCAGTAACACTTCTACCATATTGACTAGCAGTTGATCACTGCACCTGCCTTCCACAGTACATCTCTGACCTGCCATCAAAGAGCTTTTCAGGGTAGTGCACAAGACACATAGAAACCTTTGGAGACACTTGGAGCACCTAGTAAGCTAGAGAAGCAGGAGCTTTTACCATAGTGACATGTTGACAAAGACACCAGCGGTTTAGACACAGAGGTTATTGCACCCATCAGACACCTCACACACCTTGAGTTGTGTAGCTTCTCCCAGGAGTACCTCTACACAATCACAATGCTGGAAAGCTTACAAAACTCATCCAGCAACAGATACAGGTAGCTATCCAGGTTGGATGGATATTTAGGGCCAGGTACTGGTGAGACTACCATCAGATTATTGCTCTGAGACTGTCAGATGGGTGGCAGACTGTATGATAGGTGGCAGATCCAAATTGATGAGAATTAGTGGCCAGCTGGACTTGCGTGTAGAGGACTTGTTTAATGAGAATTCATCAAGTGTCAAAGCAAAGGCATGGTCATACATAGCTTCAAAGTAGCCCTTGCTTCTTAGCTGTCTGCAATTTTGCCTTCAAATATATTGGATATGTTTGCGCTTGATTGATATTGAGTGCGGTACTATGTAGCTTTGCAATATTTGTTGGACTGCATCAGCTTCCTCAGACAGGGTATGGCCAGAATATATCCAGAGTGTGAACAATATTTTTCCTCAATGGTGGTGGATTCCTGACAATTTGGACACATTGCAATGTTAGCATTTTGCAATGTAGATGCCATGCAACTGTTAACACATGCTGGAATCAGGACAGTCTCTGAATTATACACTGCCAGCCACATGATGGTTGTCCACTTATACCATGTACATGGTAAGTTGCATCCCATATGATTTTGGCAAGAAGTAGTAATAAATCCACAATGACCCCTGTTGTATCCAAGAGAAAGTGTGAAAAAACTCTTGAATGGCTTAATTGAACCAAAGGGACAATTAAGTGCAGAATCTTAGAATTGTCAGAGAGTGGCGGAAATATTAGCAGAAAGATTCTGATCTAATATTGGTCTTGGATATAGCTGGGTTGGCTATAAAGAAAATGATATTTGTTTGCTAGGCAGGCTAGGCTTGGTGTTCTTAGGAGTGCTAGATATACTAGGCTTGGATAGAAACTAGAACTGAATTGTTGGATTCTTATTTTTGCTGAGACAGAATCTTAATTTTGTTGAGACACACACTAGACCAAAAGGTTCAGTAAACTTTATTTATACTTTTCAGATCAAGGTGAATTAGTAAGCGCCAAGGGACTGGATTGATTGAAGTCAATTTGGGTGTTCATAGGTGCATAAGATAAATGAAAATTACATCATCAATCAACTGATGTCTTGGCAACTGCACAGTGGTTTGATAGATCTCAGATGACTAATCACCTGGGAAGGCTTGGCAGATAGGTTGATAACATAGTGACCATTTGAAAATAGATCAGGTGTGCTAGCTAAAAATAGATTCTGAGGTGGGATAAAATAAACTGTAACTGGGATTTGTTATGTTTGGGTTAGGGAAAATCAGTTAGGGTACTAGATTTTCAAATGGAGTAAAATTGGCTAAGTTTTAAATGTTGATGCACAACATCACTTGCTTCCGGAACAGGAGTTTTTGACACCTTCTGGGTTCCTCTGCGGCTCCAATACTGATCAATAATGGCAACATCATCTAAGTTGGTGTAAGGTTCCCAGGTGTTGTGTTTGGCATCATAGCCTTTCCACTTGACTAAATAAAGGCAATTTGGTTCTTCTCCATCATGGTCCACAATAGCTTCAACTTCATAGGATTCCAAAGTTACTGGGTCTTGAGAAATAAGTTTGGGTGAAGAAGGTGGAAAGTTTTTGGGTAGCAGTGCTCCAGTGTTATCCTGAAGTACATAAGATCCTCCAGTAGTGCGTCTGACAACCTTGAATGGTCCTTCATACTTGGGGTCAAGCTTAGATTGCCAAATTGGATCTAGTGTCATGACATATGACCCATCTGGGAAGCTGCTGTTCCTGTGTCTTAAGGCGTACGTTGAAGTCATCTTTTGCTGAGAGGCCTTACTTCTGGCACTGATAGCAGGGTAGACAATGTTGGTAAGGTACTCAAGCCGGTTCTATAGCTGTTATGTATTCAAACTTGCTAACTCTGTATTCTGGTAGTCTCCAAAGTGGTTGTATCTTCTTCCAAACATCAAGGAAAATGGTGTTGATACATGTAGAGTAACAATTTTGGTGTTAATAGCATACTGTACAGCTGGAATGTACTTGTCCCAATTCTTCTTGATACCCTTGATAGATTGCCTGATGATGTTCACTGAGGTCTGAACATGTCTTTCAGCCAGTCCATTAGCTTTGGGATGATATGGAGTGATCAGATGGTGATCAATGGCGCTATTCTGGCAAAGGGCTTTGATCACATGATTCACAAATTCTGTTCCATTATCCAATTGAATGACCTTAGGGAACCCAAAAAGGCATAAGAGCTTGAATAGTTCTTGTGCAATAGCGGCAGCATACTTGTCAGGGATAGCTTTGAGGAAGACAAAATGTGTGCAGACATCCACAATTACAAAGAGGTAGTCATTACCATCATCACTAGTTGTGAAAGGTCCAGCTAGATCAATTGCAATATGATCCATAGGAAGGCTTGCATGGATAGGGCTCAAAGGGTGAAATCCATGGCAGCTGATATTGTAAAGTTAACATTCTCTGCACAACTTGACAAATTCTAAGCAGTAAACTTTGATATTTGGCCAGTGATATCCATCAGAGTGTAGCTTCTTCATAGGTGTGTCAGCTCCAAAGTGGCCAAGTAAATGACTCCTCTGTATCAATGTTTTCCTTTGTTCTTCAGGTGGGATTTTCCAAGTTGCTGAATCCAGTTGAGGAATTATTTTGGAAGTTGTAGAGAGATTACTGATTACATCAGTAATCACATGTCCCTCCCAAGGTGAAGTTGGAAAAAGTCTTGACAGGTGGTCAGGAAGGATGTTGAGAATTCCTGGTCAATGAATAACTGTATATTCATAATCAAGTAGAGTATCAAGCCTGTAGGTAGGCATTGGAGTCAGATTCTTCTGAGTGTGGATATAGACAAGGGCTTGGTGGTCAGTGTACAAGGTAAAAGGATTACCCCATAGATACTGATGAAACTTCTTCAAGGCAAAAACTATGGCAAGTAGCTCCTTCTTGGTAGCAGAGTAGTTTCTCTCAGCAGGTTGTAGGGACCTGGCTTGGAAAGAGATCCAGTGAGGCGGATTTTGGTCTTCATCCTGATAGAGGACTGCCCCTAACCCAACATTAGATGCATCCATAGCAACAACAAAGGGCTTAGTAAAGTCTGGGTAGGATAAGGTGGGTGCTTGTGGAAGCAGTTGGCAGAGTGACTCAAAGGCTTGGTCATGAGTCTTGTTCCAGGCTGAGGTGAGATCAGGGCTATGGTGTAATGCATCTAAAGCGGCACTCAATGAGGACATGAGCGGTATGTGTTCCCTGAAGTAGTTGAATACTCCAAGATAATGTTGAAGTTGCTTGGCACTAGTGGGTTTTGGCCATTCTGGGATATTGACCAGTTTGAAAGGATCTAATTGGTGGCCAGCTGGTGTGACTATAAATCCAAGTAGATTGATTTTGAGGCGGGCAAAACTGCACTTTTCAGCATTGAGAATCAGTCCAGCAGTTGTCAGTCTGTTGATTACATCAGTGACATGGGTTGCATGATCATCACAGTTAGTGGAAAATATGATGACATCATCAACAAATACCAATTGTATGGTGCATTCTTGTGTATTATAGTCATGACTCTCTGAAACTTGCTGGTAAGTGTCTTTAGGCCAAACAGAGCTCCCTGAAATGTCCATTGCATATTATTCCAAGTAAAGGCAGTCTTATGCTGATGATCAGGATGGATCTGGAATTGGTGATATGCATCCTTCAAGTCGAACTTGGAGAATACTTTTGCTCCTGATAGTGTGGAAAAGATATCTTGGATTCTTGGAATTGGAAACTTGTCATCTTGGAGAAGCTTTTTCAGAGGTGTGGGGATCAAATAGGGTCTCTTCAGGGTTAGATTTCCATCAGCATCTTTCTTTGGTGCAAGCGTCAAACGGCTGTTGAATGTTGTGTTGACAGGGGCTTGAGTGATAATTCCATTGTCAGCCCATTGTTGGACTATCTCATCAACTAAGTGTTGACATGAATGCGGAATTGGGTACTGCCTCCTTCATGCTGACTCACCAGGTGGGGTCTTTAGTGTAACAATGGATTCTGGGATGGTGCAGAAGCTGTTCCTTGGAATGGCCTGATTTCTCTCTATGGCCGGCTGAATATCCAATTTGACTGATTGAGAATATTCTTGAAAAGTTGGGGTTAACTCTTTTTTTGCCAGTTGGGATGAGATAATCTCTGGAATTTGATCCATCATTAGCGGCTGTGTTTTAGTGATTCCTGGATAGGAAACTGGTAGTCCACCTATGTGAAAGCCAAGTTTGGTGAATGTGTCCAGACCAATGACTACCTGAGGTCCATCTGGTATGTCAATAACTTCCATCTGATGGATTATGGTTACTGAGCCACAATGTATGCTGATTGGGTTGGTAATGCCAATTCTTGGGGCTGAGAGATCCTTAGCTGCAAGAATAATTTTTCCTGGTTGTTTATCTATCTCCAAATTGAGTTCTCTGACTACTTTAGGTGATACAATAGAGTTGGATGATCCAGTATCCAGTAGTGCTATGTATGATTGGCCATTGAGGGTGAGTGGCACTTCTATGGCTTTGAGCTGTGTGATTGCTTGCTTCTTTTCTTGAGCAGTTGCAGTTTTAGCCGGAAACTCAAAGAGGTTGTGATAATCTTGAGCTGTAAGTTCTTCATATGCTTCTTCATACCCCATTATATCATTGGCTGAATGGTCATCAAGGATCTGGGTAATTTTGGCTGATAGTGTGGAGTTCTTCTCAGGACAGGCAGGTGATCTATGTCCCATATTCCCACATTTAAAGCACTTGTCATCAGCATATGGATTATCAGTTTTGGTGTTTTGCTGCTTTTCTGAGGTGTTTCCTGACTTGTTTGACTGCTTGGTGATGCCTTTGCATTCACTGATAGTATGATAGCATTTTCCATGAAGCTCACAGTGCTTGGTAGCGTTTGACTGCTCCTTGGTCACATGACTGGTATCTTTTCCGGCTGTTGGGGGATCTTGGGTTGAGTTGCCTGAAGTCTGGATGACAGCTGCAGTCAAGGTGATTGCCAGTGTACATATCTCTGAGATCTGGTCATAGATACATGCAGGGTTGTATGCTTTGACAATAGCAATATTGCTCTGTAGCTGGTGTGAAAAGTTTGAAAGAAAATGAGCAGTAAGCAATGGATTATCATCACTAACTCCAGCTAATCTCATTTGTCTTTGGAATCTATCACAGAAGTGTTGCACAGATTCACCTTTTTGCATTTTAGTTTTCCATAAGTCGCAGTTCATATGTGCTTTCTTGAGAGGATCTTCTAAATGGCTGCAAAAGAGGTTTTGGGCAATTTTCCACGTACTATTGGAAGGAATGTTCACTTCAACCCAGTCAGCATCTTGCATTCTGAGACAGAGAGGCATAAGTCTAGCCCAGTTGGTGTCAGGGTCTAGCTGGTGTGCAGCTAAGACATGACTAAACTTGTAAAGAAACTCAGTTGGATTCTTGATGGCATTGGTGCCATCAGCATAAACAGGCAAGGATCTTGGGACAATCACCAGGGCAGGTCTAGAAGGAGATGTAAATCTGGAGGATTCAAAGGCATGACTTCTTGGTGGCTGATGCAGAGCACGGCTTGGTGGGTTTTCAATGCTGTCAATTACTATGGCAATATTCTCCAGTGCTTCCTTAATTATTCCAATTTCATCTTGGTAACCGGATATAACTTCAAGGAGTTCATCTCTACGGTGATTATCAGATTGTGCTTTGGCAAGCTTTGAGTGCTCAAGCATCATGGTATTTCTTTCAAGCATGATGTTTTCAAGCTGTTCAGTAAGTTCTTCCTGATTTCTTCTGGCTTCTTCCAACATGGAAAGGTTTGGATTGCTTGCTGCTGAGGACATCTTCTAATTGGCTGAATGTAATGGAATTCAACAAAAAAAATGTTGTATCCAAGAGAAAGTGTGATAAAACTCTTGAATGGTTTAACTGAACCAAAGGGACAATTAAGTGCAGAATCTTAGAATTGTCAGAGAGTGGAGGAATTATTAGCAGAAAGATTCTGATCTAATATTGGTCTTGGATATAGCTGGGTTGGCTATAAAGACAATGATATTTGTTTGCTAGGCAGGCTAGGCTTGGTGTTCTTAGGAGTGCTAGATATACTAGGCTTGGATAGAAACTAGAACGGAATTGTTGGATTCTTATTTTTGCTGAGACAGAATCTTAATTTCGTTGAGACACACACTAAATCAAAAGGTTCAGTAAACTTTATATATACTTCTCTGATCAAGGTGAATTAGTAAGCACCAAGGGACTGGATTGATTGAAGTCAATTTGGGTGCTCATAGGTGCATAAGATAAATGAAAATTACATCATCAATCAACTGATGTCTTGGCAACTGCACAGTGGTTTGATAGATCTCAGATGACTAATCACCTGGGAAGGCTTGGCAGATAGGTTGATAACATAGTGACCATTTGAGAATAGATCAGGTGCGCTAGCTAAAAATAGATTCTGAGGTGGGATAAAATAAACTGTAATTGGGATTTGTTATGTTTGGGTTAGGGAAAATCAGTTAGGGTACTAGATTTTCAAACAGAGTAAAATTGGCTAAGTTATAAATGTTGATGCACAACACCCCCATTACTGATATTAGTGTAAATGTGTCACTTCTCTAGCCACAACATTATATCATTCACCAGTGGATGGATCACTGGGCTCACTTGGCTCCATAAAGTGTCCTTGGCACTTGTTTCAATGGGTTTTGTCTCATTGCATATAGGGATCTAACTAGGCTCATATGTGGTAGAGTTGTTAGGCAAGATAGGCTCAAAATCCATCAGTGAACTTTCTTAGACAGAGCTATTACTCCGCAAGTCATATTCAGAAGGCTGAGGTGAGCCTAAAGGCAGCAAAAACTCACCTGACTCAGTTTGCGCAAGGTGATAATGATGGCCAGGTGTCAAAGAAGTAGCATCAACTGGCTGGCAAGATAATGTTGGTACAACAGTGACCAATGTATAGTCAAATATGACTTGGGTGGTAAAACACTGGCTGTGATCCATGTAATACTTCCTATGTTGTCTGCATGCTTCATGGTTAAGAGGCCTGCCACAATAGCCACATGGTCTTTTTTCTCTTCTCTTATGGCATTGAGTCAAAATAGTCTTCTCCATGGGGCAAACAGTTTGAACTTCAACAACATAATGCTATTGTATCACCTTTTGGTCAATACTCATGTGAACTTAAGACAGTCATGTATTTGAGACATTGCACATACATGAACACAAGATTCAATGATGACCTGCCACAGTAAGCATAATAAATAAGGCTGTGGCACAACATACACACCTATATGTAACACCAATTCCCCTTTGGTTTGACTCACTTCCATATATATGCCGCCAAAAAATAAAGCAAAGTTGTCTGGTTCTCTACCAAGTCTCACCACTGACGGCAACAGAAGAGTGGTTTGACAACAGCTTGCTTTGACATTCAGTGCAACAAGCAGGGTTACATCCATAAAAGGCCCTGTGGACAGTGCGCTCATTGAAGGTAATAATGAAGACTCCTCAGGCTCTCAGTCAAGTAAGCAATTGAGAACTTCTGCGCAGCTACAAGCTGACTGTTATGCTCAGGCAGATGAGAATGTAGCAGATGCAGTACTCTCAGCTGAAGATCAGCAAATGGCCATGATAACATTGCCAGCACCCATATTAGCAATTATGCTGTCAGCTCATACCAAAGCATTAATTAAGCCATTAGGTGCAGTGGCTGATAGAATGGATGCAATGGCCCAGAGAAATCAGGAAATAGTCCAGAAGCAGGATGAGCAGATAATTTGTGTAGTGCAATCCATATCCCAGCTAGAGAAAGCAGTATCTTTGCTGCAAAGAAGGAACTCAAGTAGCTAAATGTCACAGCCAACAATTGAGCCATTTCCCAATGTAACAGCAGAGGAACACTGTACAGTCTTTGAAGCACAACAACAGTGCCAAAGATAAAGCCCACAGAAAAACCTCTCACAGCATGGCACGGAGACAATGTGGTGTATATACCAAAGCCTAAAATCAAAAGACATTGAAGATATGTGAAGCCACTGAGTGCAATAATGAAGTGTGGGCTAATATGCAAGAGGCCATCAGCGGTCTAGCATGCTATCACCTTAAGGCTGGCATACCATGGAACCATCAGGAACTCAAGGCCAAGCAGGATGCACTTGACTTGTTCCATGAGCATTGTCCTGGATTCAAACAGGCAAACAGATTTTGGGCCAGCATTGGTATGCTAAGAAAGTATCTTAAGAATAGCAGAAACTATCAAAGGCAGAAGAACAAGGGTGCCATGGCTAAAAACTAGCAGCTTCCTCAAGTGCCCATTACAAGCAGGGCCAAAAGCTCCAGACAAGCATAAAAGAGACATCAGGCAGCTGGAAGAGGGCCAATTAAGGACAAGCAGGCAGACATGGATGCACTAGCACAACATTTATCAACAAAAAAGCATAGTACCACCCAAGAAGCACCCAGTCAGAGTAGCAGTGAAGGACCTGGTAGTGATAAAAACCAGTTGCTTTAACAGGAGCCCATCACAACTATGGTTGAAAGCTGAAAACAAGCAGAAAAGAAACGTCAGGTTGCCAGAAGAGTGCCAGCATGGAACAAGCAGGCCAGAACAGATGCGTCAGTGCAGAATTTATCCAGGAGAAAACATAGCTCTTGATAAGAAGCACTCATGAATGTAGCAGTGTAAGACCAGGCAGTGATAAAGGAAAAAGTAACAGGAAAAATGCCTACCCAACCCTGAGACAGGGAAGCATGCAAAAAAACTTGCAGTTCCTGCCAATTAACACCTCAAGCCAGTAACAGACTGAATTCCATCATAGCCAAGAGAAATTACCAAAAAGAAAACAGCTGTTTTCACAAGAGTTGGATGCACAGCCAGTTGATGTACACTTCTGCAAGGTAGATGAGCTTGCTGAAAAAGGCAAATTGTCTACCACAGCCTCTACTCACTCCATTGTTGACAGAGTGGAGATCCCACTGACAGACAAGGCTACAACATCAAGAGCTCAAAAGACTATCACAATGCCCTCAGTGGAGTTTTGGAACATTAATAGGCACACCAAGAGGTTGCAGCGCTTCTTCAAGCGCAGTACTCAAGAAAACGCACTGGAATATTGCAAGAATTTATTGCAAAGTCTGGCAGAGGAGGAGCTAGACCTTGCGGTGCCAGGTGAAAACCAGGACATGTGGGAACCAGTGAATGAACAGTGCCATAAAGCCAATGGGTTCCTGCTAAAGTTGTGAAACCAGAGTGTTGCAGCAGAAATACTTATTGAGTGGTGGGTTTTAATGGAGCTACTTGTTGAGTGTGGGGTTGGGCTTAATGTTAGTGTTGGGTAAAGAGACTTGTATAGGTCAATAAAATTGGCAATTGAAGTACAACTGAAGTTTCAACAGAAATAAATTAATTTGTACGCATGAAAAGTAAGAGAAATGGTTAAGTCAGGAAGTAAGGAATGTGAGAAAAGGGCTATAGCCAGTCAATTCAGACAAGTGTAGGAGGCAATAGAGTGTCTGGGATCTAAGTTTTTTGTGAGATCTGGGTGCAATTATTTTTCAATGGTCTCTGGATGGTGTCCCAACAAGAGCAGTACCTCTTAGTCATGGGACTTTAACTTTGTGACAGCCTTTTGACAGGATCATCTCAATAATTTTTCATAGGGTTACAGCTACCTAGTTTAAATCAAATATTGCATTATATGATAACCATGTAATGTAAGCAGTATGTCAAAGTAGTGGCACCACACATACACATATGTGTGACTCTTTGCTTACCCTGACTTTACTGGCTTTTATATAACCACCAGCAAAACAGAGTTGTCTGTCAGCCAACCAAACCATACATACCACAAACAATGCAGGACATTGGGAGGAAAACATCCTGCTTTGATAACTGCTTGTTGTATCCAAGAGAAAGTGTAATAAAACTCTTGAATGGTTTAACTGAACCAAAGGGACAATTAAGTGCAGAATCTTAGAATTGTCAGAGAGTGGCGGAAATATTAGCAGAAAGATTCTGATCTAATATTGGTCTTGGATATAGCTGGGTTGGCTATAAAGACAATGATATTTGTTTGCTAGGCAGGCTAGGCTTGGTGTTCTTTGAAGTGCTAGATATACTAGGCTTGGATAGAAACTAGAACGGAATTGTTGGATTCTTATTTTTGCTGAGACAGAATCTTAATTTTGTTGAGACACACACTAAACCAAAAGGTTCAGTAAACTTTATTTATACTTTTCTGATCAAGTTGAATTAGTAAGCACCAAGGGACTGGATTGATTGAGATAAATTTGGGTGTTCATAGGTGCATAAGATAAATGAAAATTACATCATCAATCAACTGATGTCTTGGCAACTGCACCATGGTTGGATAGATCTCAGATGACTAATCACCTGGGAAGGCTTGGCAGATAGGTTGATAACGTAATGGCCATTTGAAAATAGATCAGGTGTGATAGCTAAAAATAGATTCTGAGGTGGGATAAAATAAACTGTAACTGGGATTTGTTATGTTTGGGTTAGGGAAATCAGTTAGGGTACTAGATTTTCAAACGGAGTAAAATTGGCTAAGTTTTAAATGTTGATGCACAACATCACTTCCTTCCGGAAGAGGAGTTTTCTGATACCTTCTGGGTTCCTCTGAGGCTCCAATACTGATCAATAATGGCAACATCATCAAAGTTGGTGTAAGGTTCCCAGGTGTTGTGTTTGGCATCATAGCCTTTCCACTTGACTAAATAAAGGCAATTTGGTTCTTCTCCATCATGGTCCACAATAGCTTCAACTTCATAGGATTCCAAAGTTACTGGGTCTTGAGAAATAAGTTTGAGTGAAGAAGGTGGAAAGTTTTTGGGTAGCAGTGCTCCAGTGTTATCCTGAAGTACATAAGATCCTCCAGTAGTGCGTCTGACAACCTTGAATGGTCCTTCATACTTGGGGTCAAGCTTAGATTGCCAAATTGGATCTAGTGTCATGACATATGACCCATCTGGGAAGCTGCTGTTCCTGTGTCTTGAGGCGTACGTTGAAGTCATCTTCTGCTGAGAGGCCTTACTTCTGGCACTGATAGCAGGGTAGACAATGTTGGTAAGGTACTCAAGCCGGTTCTTTAGCTTATCTGTATTCAAACTTACTAGCTCTGTATTCTGGTAGTCTCCAAAGTGGTTGTATCTTCTTCCAAACATCAAGGAAAATGGTGTTGATCCATGTAGAGCGGCAATTTTGGTGTTGATAGCATATTGTACAGTTGGAATGTACTTGTCCCAATTCTTCTTGATACCTTTGATAGATTTCCTGATGTTGTTCACTGAGGTCTGAACATGTCTTTCAGCCAGTCCATTAGCTTTGGGATGATATGGAGTGATCAGATGGTGATCAATGGCGCTATTCTGGCAAAGGGCTTTGATCACGTGATTCACAAATTCTGTTCCATTATCCGATTGAATGACCTTAGGGAATCCAAATGGGCAGAAGAGCTTGAATAGTTCTTGTGCAATAGTGGCAGCATGCTTGTCTGGGATAGCTTTGAGGAAGACAAAATGTGTGCAGACATCCACAATTACAAAGAGGTAGTGATTACCATCATCATTAGTGGTGAAAGGTCCAGCTAGATCAATTGCAATATGATCCATAGGAAGGCTTGCATGGAAGGGGCTCAAAGGGTGAAATCCATGGCAGCTGATATTGTAAAGTTGACATTCTCTGCACGACTTGACAAATTCTAAGCAGTCAACTTTGATATTTGGCCAGTGATATCCATCAGAGTGTAGCTTCTTCATAAGTGTGTCAGCTCCAAAGTGGCCAAGTAAATGACTCCTCTGTATCAATGTTTTCCTTTGTTCTTCAGGTGGGACTTTCCAAGTTGCTGAAACCAGTTGAGGAATTATTTTGGAAGTTGTAGAGAGTTTACTGATTACATCAGTAATCACATGTCCCTCCCAGGGTGAAGTTGGAAAAAGTCTTGACAGGTGGTCAGGAAGGATGTTGAGAATTCCTGGGCAATGAATAACTGTATATTCATAATCAAGTAGAGTATCAAGCCAGTTGGTAAGCATTGGAGTCAGAGTCTTCTGAGTGTGCATATAGACAAGGGCTTGGTGGTCAGTGTACAAGGTAAAAGGATTACCCCATAGATACTGATGAAACTTCTTCAAGGCAAAGACTATGGCAAGTAGCTCCTTCTTGGTAGCAGAGTAGTTTCTCTCAGCAGGTTGTAGGGACCTGGCTTGGAAAGAGATCCAGTGAGGTGGATTTTGGTCTTCATCTTGATAGAGGACTGCCCCTAACCCAACATTAGATGCATCCGTAGCAACAACAAAGGGCTTAGTAAAGTCTGGGTAGGATAAGGTGGGTGCTTGTGGAAGCAGTTGGCAGAGTGACTCAAAGGCTTGGTCATGAGTCTTGTTCCAGGCTGAGGTGAGATCAGGGCTATGGCGTAATGCATCTAAAGGGGCACTCAATGAGGACATGAGTGGTATGTGTTCCCTGAAATAGTTGAATACTCCAAGATAATGTTGAAGTTGCTTGGCACTAGTGGGTTTTGGCCATTCTGGGATATTGACCAGTTTGAAAGGATCTAATTGGTGGCCAGCTGGTGTGACTATAAATCCAAGTAGATTGATTTTGAGGCGGGCAAAACTGCATTTTTCAGCATTGAGAATCAGTCCAGCAGTTGTCAGTCTGTTGATTACGTCAGTGACATGGGTTGCATGATCATCACGGTTAGTGGAAGATATGATGACATCATCAACAAATACCAATGCGTATGGTGCATTCTTGAGTATTATAGTCATGACTCTCTGAAACTTGCTGGTAAGTGTCTTTAGGCCAAAGGGAGCTCCCTGAAACATCCATTGCATATTATTCCAAGTGAAGGCAGTCTTATGCTGGTGATCAGGATGGATCTGGAATCGGTGATATGCATCCTTCAAGTCCAACTTGGAGAATACTTTTGCTCCTGATAGTGCGGAAAAGATATCTTGGATTCTTGGAATTGGAAACTTGTCATCTTGGAGAAGCTTGTTCAGAGGTCTGGGGTCCAAACAGGGTCTCTTCAAGGTTAGATTTCCATCAGCATCTTTCTTTGGTGCAAGCGTCAAAGGGCTGTTGAATGTTGTGTTGACAGGGGCTTGAGTGATATGTGGTAATGGAAAGTATTCCATTACTACAATATCTCTAAACCAATATTGCACTCATTTCTTTATTTTGCTTTTTGCTATCGTAACACACAAGTGAAAGATCAAGAATTTCCAACTTTGATGAACAAATGCTCCAGACGCTGACAAGCAATCCACCTAAGA
>MCFE01000996.1:0-20892 GCA_002104905.1 Basidiobolus meristosporus CBS 931.73
ACATTCTCACTCAATATTGAGCAGCTCATCTTAGTAAAGACAAATTTCAGTCCCTGAGCAGTTGCTTTACTGACTGAGAGTAAGTTCTTAGCTATTCCATGTACATAGAGTACATCAGTGAGTCTTGCTGTAGTTGCCCCTGTGCTATTGCCCATATCTGGTTGTATAGACCCACTTGTGGTAGCTTCCAGAGCAGAGTTATCTCCCAGATAAACCTTTCCTACAGTAATAGTTTTTAAGTTGCTGAACCACTCCTTTATACCACAAATATGCTGTGATGCTCCAGAGTCAATATACCATTCATTACTCTGGTTACTTGCACTCTCCTGTACAGTTACAAATAACTGTTTGTCAGTAGTTATTTGGTTTGCCTGCTCTAGTTTCTGTTTTTCATCTGCTTGTTTCTTCTTGCATTCTCTTGCCCAGTGTCCTGGCTTTTTACAATAGCTGCAGCAACCAGGTTTTCTTTGGTTTTGTTGTTTTCCCTTCCTTTCTGAGTGCCTTTCTGAACTGAATAAAGCATTATCTTCAATTTTCTCTGCTTGATCATTATGTCTGAGTTCTTCATGGAGAAGTCTTTCTTTGATGTAGTCTAAAGTCAAGTTGTCTTCTCTGCATTCAAAAGAAAGTATGAGTGGCTCATACTCATCTGGTAGGCTGCAAAGCAGACAGTGTATCTTTTCTTCATCATCTACACCTGCATTAATGCTGCAAAGTTCTTCTGCAAGTGTCTCCATTTTCATAATGAGTTGCAGCATGTTATCATCTGGCTTCTTCCTTATGTTGAAGAACTTTTGTTTCAAATAAAGCTTGCTTGATACTGACTTTGCCCTAAAGATCTTCTCTAAGGATTCCCATGCTGCTTTGGCAGTATTTGAGGCATGGATATGTCCAATGAAGGAATCTTGCACATTGATACATATGGCATTAAAGGCCTTTCTCTCCTTCTCTTGAAACTTCTCCACTTCTTCTGCTGTTCCTTTGGGCTCAACTTCTTTTCCTGTTACTATATTCCAAAGCTTCCTTTCCTCAAGGTGGATCTGCATCTTGATTCTCCAAAGTCTATAGTTCTTTCCATCAAACCTCTCCTTTACAGGGAAGATGTTTGTGTTGTTCTGTTTGCTGGTAGAAGTCATCTTCAGAATAGATCAAGGCAATCAGGGCTCATAACCTGTTGCAATTTAAGAAGTGATTGGATATAAGGAACTTATCAAGAAATAGTGATAATAGTTGAACTGTTGTTTATTAATAAAGAAGCTCAGTATTTATACCTTTGTAGAAGTAATGCAGCTGTAGCACCAAGTAAGGAGGGTTTCTCAATATTCAGGAGCATTTGGAAACAGTTTCAGGGTTAGTACATAATAGTTAGTATAAGTGCTAATTTGATCCTGACTATAGGGGAATAACTATAAGATCATAGATTTGAAGAAAGTGGCAAAGTTAGAGCTATAAATTAGCCCCACAGTGAGCAAGACTAGTCCAGAATTGTTAAGTAAATTTTTAGCTGCAGAATGATACCAAATAGTCCAATATTTCAACAGGACACTCCCAGGAAACCACCCTCACAGCCAACTGACCTTGGAGGCACTACTTGGGAGGAATACTCAGAGAAGGTATCTTTTATTATATTTGGTTCTTTCCCAAGCTTGTTCTTGTACAGGCAAAGATACTTTTCTGTCTTTGTAACTATTGACTAAAGCTGCATTCTTATCAAGTCCCTGCTGGTAGAGTTTATAGTGGTTTTGACTTTGGAAGCTTTAGTACATTGTCATCTTAAAGGAATCTGAGCCCAGCACATACTTTAGTTACGGCACCTACAAAGTTGGGGACTGTAGCTCAATAGTTTTACCTTGACAAGCTTGTGGCTTTATTCCTCTTTACATTGGAGTAGTGACAGAACCCAGGTATTCCTAGCAAGCTTTTGCCAGAGGTTACTGCACCAAGTGAACACCCCACATATAACACTTGAGTAGTGTTGGATGTATCTCTCCCTTGAACTTATAAACCACCACACTGGTTGACCTTCTCACTAAAGTTGCTCTTGACAGTGTTTTGCTGGCTCTGGGCCATGGTAGTCATTCCTTGTTGCTGCTGGCTAAGGATCTGGAGTAACTGTTGCTGTTGGGGTAGGATTTGCTGCGTACCATTCTTCATCCTAAGTTTTTGGACTTCTTGAGGGAGGCTCCTTCTTTCTTCAGGGAGGCATTCCTGATCACTGCTGCTACTAATTTTACAACTCTTGATATATAAGTGGTAGGGGAATAGTGAGCTTAGCTAGTTTTGTATTCACTGAAACGTGAACTGATTTTTATTGAGGTTCCAGCAGCTCCTTATATACATTTTGCCAGATCAATTGCTGAGAAGTTTTATTTCCTAATGTTAGTTGGGGCTGATGACTCATTTGAATGCATCACCATCACCCAATTATATCCTACTTAATCTATGTATTTCTGTCTGATAAGCATCTGCTTATTTACCTGCTGACTGATGTTACTGATTTGATATATAACACTGATTTACCAACAGGCTAAAATAAGACTAATTAATTTGACTAAAAGCTGATCTAACTTAAACATAACAGTGGTGTAGTGGGGTCATAGTGACACCTACTAACAGATGTGCTCATTGCCATATTTTTTACTTCCCTATTTTTCTACTACACTTATTTTAGGTTTATTCCATATTTCTTATTTAATCAGTACTATCCCATTAGCCAGCTGACAATCACACCTGCTTACCTTATTGCTTAAGTTATCCCTCACTTTACATGAGATTACTATATGTGATTGCTTCTATGTAAGGCAAGCACCCATGCCAGTACCCATGACATATGACCAATCTGTATTGCCATCCCTACCATTTTTATACCATATATGGAATCCCTATGTTACACATCAAAGCAGTGTTTTTTATGGTGCACACAGTAAGACACTCATCAATGTACATTATTATATCATCTTTCTGTCAGCACTACTGTGATCTTTAGATAGTCTTGCATTGGAGGCATTGCATCTACACAAATGTATGCTTCTATGATGGCCTGCTATTATAAACATCTTAAATAAAGTTGTGGCACCACATACACTTATTTATGCTATACTATCACACATTTTTTTAACTCACATTCATGTATGTGCAGCAAAAAAGTAAAGCAAATTTGTCAGTTTCCAGCCAAGCTCCACAGCAAACAACAGCAGAGAGACAGTTGGACAACAGCTTGCACTTACATTCAGTTCCCCAAGCAGGGCTTTATCTAAAAACAACCATGTTGACAGTGTTGCACCAAATATAATAGTGCAAACTCCTCTGGCTCTGAGCCATATTTGAAATTCAGAATCTCTGCAGAGATGTAAGCTGACCATAATACACTGGTAGATGAGACAATTGCAAATGTTATACCCCTGGTAGAAGACCAGCAAATGACTAGTAAAATGTCACCCTTACAAGCATCAGCAAGTATGCTGTCAGCTCAGACCAAAGCATAAATGAAGTGATTAGGTGCTGCAGCAAATAGGATAAATGTAATGACCCAGCAAAATCAGGAAGATATCCAAAAACAGGATACATATACAATATGTGTGGAGTAATCAACATCCCAGGTAGAGGTTGCAGTATCTTAGCTGCCAAGAGGGAACACAGGTAGCTCAAAGTCACAGCCACAAATTCATCCATTTCTTGGTGTAATGGCAGAGGATTACTATATAGTATTTGAAATACAACAATAGTTTCTAAGTATAGAGCCTCCAGAAAAACCTATTTCAGCATGGGAGGGAGAGACTATGGTGCCTATACCAAAGCCTGAAAATCAACAGACATTGATTATCTTTAGAGCTGCTGAGTGCAATTATCACAATTGTCAAATATTCAACAACCTCTTGGAGTTCTAGCACAGCATCACAAAATGTGAGCATACCATGGGAACATCAGGAAATCAAAGCAAACAACAATTTGCTTGACCTATTCCATGAGTATAATTCTTGATTCAAGCAAGCAACTAGATTTTGGGCCAGCATTGGTATGTTAAGAAAGTACCTCAAGAACAGCAGAAACTATTGAAGGCAGACAGGCAATGGTGCCACAGTTAAAAGTCTGCACTTCTTCAGGAGCTAATTTCAAGCAGAGCTGAGGCAAATCACAAGTGGTCAAGTAATGTCAGGTAGCCAGGCAAGTGCCTGTAAGGGGGATGTGTTGCAAATTAAGAAGTGATTTGAATATAAGGAACTTATTAAGACATAGTGATAATAGTTGAACTGTTGTGTATTCATAAAGAGGCTCAGTATTTGTACCTTTGTAGAAGTAATACAGCTGCTACAATAGACTTGTTCCATTGTACTGTGCCAGGGCACATGGTGCTATCTGTGGTCTCTGAGAACAATTGGGTGCAATATTATAGCTACCAGTAGGCAGGATTGCTCTTGGACAATTTTGCACCAGGTGGGACAATCTTGCTCACTTTGGCACAATCTGACGCAATGAGGTTGGCACAGATGATTGCACCAACTAGTAATGTATGCATCACATGCATAGTTGAATACCGCTATTGTGGTAGGTAAAATACAGTATTTGGATATGTTTCTTTAATGCAAATGGAAATATATAGACTTGTTCCGTTGGATAGTGCCACACTGAGCCATGAGTGCCAAATGATGCCATAGCATGCCAGGGAGGCCAAGTGAGCCTAAAATTGGCCACAGAGTGTGAAACATAGCTCTTCATCTTCATGCAGAGCAGCCCCTGTGTTTCACCCATTGTGTTGGAGAAAATCCATTTTTTGACCTTTTTTTTTGGATCAATTTAGTGCATGACGTGTAAGAGCACAGAAGAATTGAAGACATGCACCTGGTACTCAATACCCATGGCACTCTGAATCTAGCTCCTGTAGCTTGTATCATGTCATAAAAATGAATGGCACTGTCTTGGTCCACTGGTACTATCTGACACTATAAGTGCTTTACATAGGTCTTACTTTAGGGCTAATATTTAAATATAGTGCCAGATAGTACCAGTGGACCAAGATAGTGCCATTCATTTTTGTGACATGATACAAGCTACAGGAGCTAGATTCAGAGTGCCATGTGTATTGAGTACCAGATGCATGTCATTGGTCCTTCTGTCCTCTTACACATCATACACAACACTGATCCAAAAAAAAAGGTCAAAAAATGGATTGTCACCAACACAAAGGGTGAAACACAGGGGCTGCTTGTCATGAAGATGCAGAGCTATGTTTCATACTCTGGGGCCAAGTTTAGGTCTGCTATGCCTCTCTGGCACGCAATGGCACTATTTGGCACTCATGGCTCAATGTGGCACTATCCAACGGAACAAGTCTAATACATATCACACTATAAACTACACTGATACTTACCATTTTGGCTACCATCACTCCAATTGGATGGTATCTCAGCAGTTAATTGGTCCAAAGTATCCTGAAGCTGTCAGCCCTTAATTGGCTCTGACCAATATACAAGCTACCTTATTTGCCTTCAAATATCCCATTTTTCCCATCAAGCAAGTAAATCCCTGATCCTAGTGATTGGACAAGGTGTCATAGCCAGCATGCAACCAATCAAACAGGTGCAAAACAGATCAAATGGCTGCACATGTGTAACAGATGAAATATATATATGCAGGTTGTTTACTTGTAGGGGCTCTGTCTTAAATGTGAGACAACCTTGATCTTGCTTATATCAAAAATTTAGTGAATACTGATTTGTGGTGGCTTGAGTTTGATTGCAAAAAAATGCATTGTTTGGATCATGACAAATAATAGCAACTTAATGCAATTACATCATCTTCTCCTAGGTTTTTTTCTCATAAGGATTACTACTGAAGCAATTGGTAGTGATTCACTTTGCACACCTAAACTACTTGCCTGCTAACTATCCTCTTGGCTACTTGTGTATTTGTGGTTGGTATTTTGCCTCCTAGTTGATGGTGCAATGCTGCAGCTTGGCCACACTTAATTGCCCTGGATGATGCTACTGAACTGGCCTGCAGTGCTACATGCTGATGTGCTCTTTTACTTGCCAGAGGCTCTGGTGGTGGAGGCACTTTATGTGGATCATCATCAGTGAGTTCACCAGAAGTAACTAGCTGATGGTCAGGTGTTATGGCAGGCACAGGCGCAACTTGATGGGCTGGAATGGCCTGAAGCTGAGTTCAATGTGATGTTGCTTATTGATGCAATCTGGCCTGCTCCAATAGACTTGCATCCAAATGAGCAGTTTGGAGAGTTCTGGTGGTTTTGCTCTAAAGTGCACACATTGACCTAACATATGTTGACTCAATGCAGGGTGCTCATGTGAAGGGTATTAGCATAGTTTAGACTGACATGTGCCAGCACGCTGCTGCTTAAGGGATGGTAAGGAATCTAGCAAAGAGCACTGGCACAATCTTGATGCTGTTGCTTGCAGTCTGTATTCTTCCTCTTGAAGCTCACCTTCTGATTCCTCAAGGTATTCACTTACCCTCTGTCTGATACTTTAGAACTGTTGCCTGGGTGAGTCCTGTGTATATAGCTCTTGGAAGCTACTTAGCACTACTAATATACCACATAATACATTACACTTGTTCTGTTGGATAGTGCCACATAGTGCCAGCCTGTTTATAGTGCCGGATTAATCTGGCACTATCTGGCAGTATAATGTCTACCATCATGCCAGTGGTAGGTTAAAGTTACTGGTAATTTTACTCAATTTTACTTATGTTGCTCAGAGTAGTGCTTTCCTTGCTTTATTTACTCATCATAATGCTCCAGACACATTTCTCTCAGTGGATATCTTCTTTTATGAATATACTGTGCATTGATAAGTATCTTAACTATTTACCTATTCTGCTGTGTTCTCCTCTATATGACCTTCCTCTGTATTTACCTGCCAATATGCTGAATATCTTCAGATATCAAAATGTATGCTCTACCCTCACTCTGAAATAATTAAATATCTCGTTGTAGAGCTTCTGCTTCCTGCTAAGCACACCATTCCTTGGCTTCCTGTAAGCTGTAATACATCCTAATCTCTGAAAATCCTCTCCTATATAAGCTAAGTTTGCCATCCATTTCTCCCCTCTACTGAATTCTGGATGATTCTCTACCCAGAGTGCTTTGTCATGCTTACTTCCAGCAAATTGCTCACTAAACCAGATGATGTTACCCTCAATGTCAGACAGTGCTTGAAACTTCACACAGTGTTCCTTGTACTTGCCAGAATAAAAGTGCCTCTGCCCTCTAGAAGGTCTGTTAATCCTGACTGGGAAGGTATTCAAAATACTCCTTATATGGAACCTGTTGCTGAACACTCTGGGATATGGAAGTCTATTTGAGCTTCTAAACCTAGTATTCCAAGCTTGTTCTAAGTCATTCATACCCTCTGCAAGGTGGCTCTCCATTGCTATCAGCTGATAATGAAAACTTCTAGGACTTTTGTTGCCATGGATGGTGGGATGAAACCTTGTAGGGCAATAGTTCTTGTAATAGCAGAGAAGCTTAACAAGGGATCTCCTTGAGTAGATTGGGGTAGATGGATCACAGTACTTGGTATAGATCTCCTCTAGTGTGTCAAAAGGAAATCCAGTGGTAGTGATGGGATTGATGAGAAAAGACTATTCAGATGAGTATATCATATTAAAATTGGAAGAGATTGCGCAGAGATGATTTGATTTGATTTGATTTGGCATGATCAGCTTAATTTATCTGATTTTCCATGCATTATGATTAAATCTCCATCAAGTGCCATGTATCCCATCATTATGCTGCAAATATCATCCTCAAACAATGACTGGGTATTTTTATTGATGTTTTACTCACAAGTCTATAATCAAATAGGAAATCTGCAATTGATGTGATCTGATCCATGTCAATGTAGTCTGAGATGCATCATGCATAATACATGGAAAATTCAACAATCACATTAGTTTTCATACATATTTCATATAAGACCAGGTTGATGCCTATACATCACTAGACTTGTTCCATCATTCCAGCTGATCATAGTGCCCAATAGTGCCATAGCATGCCAGATGGTGCCTGATCATGCCACAGAGTGCCAGATGGAGCCATACAGTGCCAATTTGGGATCAAAATTGACTTGCATATGACCCTAAAGTATCAAATTAATAACAAAATATACAGCACTTTCTGGCACTATGATCAATGGCACAATGGAACAAGTCTACTGTATAAGTATCCAAATCCATCACTATGGTCCCTATACCAAGTCTCAGCTCATCTTTAGTACAACCCAGACAAAACCCATCCCCCAGCTCACAAGCATGCTCCAGACCGGAAAAGTCAATGTTGGATCCGCTTGAGTTCTTGCCAAATGCTTTTAGTATGGTCCAAGTGTCTATGATGAGCCTTCATACAGATATTTGGGCACTACTCATTAATCTAGTAGAACTAGATAGCTCAGAGAGTTGAAAGAGATGGAAGAACTTGAGTAGAAAGCTGAAGCCACTCTTCACTGTTGCACTTGTTGGCTTCACATATCCTCAATGTATTTTGATTTGCAGGCTTTGGTATAAACACCACATTGTCTACCTCTCACACTGTGATAGGTTCTTCCGTGGACTTTATTTTTGGGGACTGTTGCTGTGCTTCAAAGTCTGTATGGTGTTCCTCTGCTGTTACATCAGGAAATAGCTCAATTCTTGGCTGTGAAATTGAGCTACTTAAGTTCCTTCTTTGCAGCAAAGATGCTGCTTTGTCTACCTGGGATATTGATTGCTCTATGCATATTATCCACTCATCCTGTTTCTGGAGTATTTCCTGATTTCTCTGGGCCATTGCATCTATCCTATCAGCCACTGCACCTAGTAGCTTCATTAATTCTTTGGTATGAGCTGACAACATACCTGCTAATATGGGTGGTGGTGCTGTTATCAGGGCCACTTGCTGATCTTCAACCAAGTGTACTGTGTTTGCTGCATTCTCATCTGCCTGAGCATAACAATCAGCTTGTGGCTCCACAGAGGTTCTCAATTGCCTACTTGATTGAGAACCTGAGGAGTCTACATTATTACTGTTAATGGGCACACTGTCCACAGGGCCTTTTTTGGATGTAGCCCCACTTGTTGCACTGAATGTCAAAGCAAGCTGTTGTCCAACCATTCTTCTGTTGCCATCAGTGGAGGGGTTTGGTTTAGAACCAGACAACTTTGCTTTATTTTTTTGGCGGCATATATATAGAAGTGAGTTAAGCCAAAGGGGAAGTAGTGTTACATATATGTGTGTATGTGGTGCCACAACTTTATTTATAATGCTTACTATTGCAGGTCATCATTGAATCTTACATTCATGTAGGTGCAATGTCTCAAGTACAAGACTGTCTCAAGTTCACATGAGTATTGACCAAAAGGTGATACAATGGCATCATGTTGTTGAAGGTCAAACTGTTTGCCCTATGGACAAAACTGCTTTGACTTAATGCTGTAAGAGAAGAGAAACAAGACCATGTTGCTATTGTGGCAAGCCTCTCAGCAATAAGGCATGCAGACAGCATAGGAAGTATTACAAGGATCATGGCCAGTGTTTTGCCACCCAAGTCATATTTGACCATTCATCATGCACTACTGAATCAGCATTATCTTGCCAGCCAGTTAGTACTTCTATATTGGCACCTGGCCATCTTTGTCACCTTGCGCAAACTGAGTCAGGTGAATTTGTGATGCCTTTAGGCTCACCTCAGCCATCTGAATATGGTATGCAGAGTGATAGCTCTGACAAAGAAGGTTTGCTGATGGATTTTGAGCCTATTTCCCCTAACAACAGTACCATGTATGCGCCTGGTCAAATCCCTATATGCAATGAGACAGCACCCATTGAAACAAATGCCAAGGATACTTTATGAAGCCAAGTGAGCCCAGCAATCCATCTACTGGTGAATGATGTAATGTTGTGGCTAGAGAAGTGGTGCATTTCCACTAATATCAGTAATGGGGGCTTTGAGGATTTATTACAACTTCTTGCTAAAATCATACCAAGATGCAACTAACCATGTACATGGTACAAGTGGACAACTGTCATGTGGCTGGCAACATATGATCCAGAAACTGTCCTGATTCCAGCATGTGTTAACAATTGCATGGCATTCACATCTAAATATGCTATCATTGCCACATGTCCAAATTGCCAGGAATCCACCACCATCAAGGGAAAATACTGTACACACTCCGGATATATTCAGGCCTTACCCCATTGGAGGAAGCAGATGCAGTCCAACAAATATTGCAAAGCTATACAGTACTGCAATCAGTATCAATCAAGTGCAAGCATATCCAATATACTGGATGGCAAACATTACAAAGAGCTAAGAAGCAAGGGCTACTTTGAAGTTATGTATGACCATGCATTTGCTTTAGCACTTGATGGATTCTCATTAAATAAGTACTCTACCAGCAAATCCTGCTAGCCACTGATTCTCATCAATCTGAATCTGCTGCCCATCTTATGGTATCAGAACAATAATCTGCTGGTAGTCTCACTGGTATCTGGGCCTAAATCACTATCCAACCTGGATAGCTACCTGTTTCCATTACTGGATGAATTTTGTATGCTTTCCAGTAGGATAATGGTAAATGGCCATCATGTAAAAGTGCATATTATTATCTGCATTGGAGATACCCCAGCCATCAGCAAGATAGCAGGTTTTTCCAGGCACAATGGACAGTATTGCTGTCAAATGTGTGAGATCCTGGGGATTTACTCCATAACTCACACACATTATTATTAACCTAACACCAGCACTAAGAACATCATCTTTCCACAGAGAGAATGTACAGAAGTAAACATGTAATTGCTGCAAAATTGGCAAGCTATAAGCCATTGGTTGGAATATGGAATCAATTGGAAACCAGAGATACTTAAGATAGAGGGTATCTGTAGGAGCAAAAGCTTTCCACTGGGAGCAATGCATTTGCATTTCAACAATATCCCTATACTGATGACCAAGTTGTCCATGTGGCATTTCAAGCTAAATGAGCCCTTTGATATACCGGAGAAATTTGAAAGAATTGGTAAGATATTACAGAGTATTTGCTACCCTAAGTACTTCTCATGGGTGCCAATTAATATTCATATACATATGCAACAATACAAATGCAAAGACTGGATGAACTGGATATGTATTTGTTTAAGTGGTGATCTGAAGCCATTCCTACCAAGAGTACATTGGAAGCATTGGGAGCCATATGTAGACATTGTAGGAATATTTATCTAGAGGTGGATCACCAATGCCAATGTGACACATCTACAGCTGTTGTGTGAGGAGTTTGTGACAGGATTTGAGCGGCTATACTACAAACATAAAGCTGAACACATAGATCTCTGCTGCTACTGTATCCATTCTCTACTCCATCTTGCATGGTGTGTGGAGAATATTGGGCCTTGCTTCACCTTTTGGGAGTTTCCTATGTAGTGGATGTGTGGGGAGATAGGAAGACAGGTCAAGTTGCAGGTACTACCATATCCCAATCTTATCAAGAATATTACCTTCAAGTCCATCATGGATGTGATGAGTTGGCACATGGAGGACAGCCAGAAAAAGTTGGAAGATGCTGAGGACAAATGTGCTCATGGAGTCACCTATGCCTATGGCATTAAGAAGCTAAGCAGCCCCAATGCAAGAGTAATCAATTAAGTAATGCAAAGTTAGGTTGGGTGCAACAAGCAACTAATTTTTGTTAGGAAAACCCCACCAAGGTATGCTGGATTTCTCATGGTCACAAGCCACCTTTAAACCATTCAATATGGAATTCACACAAACAAAAGCCAGAGCACACCTATAAGGGGGACTAGAATCCAGCAGGGAGAAGGAATATATTGGCTAAATACCGAGAAGTTCTTTGCGGATATTCAGGAGGTATTCATGGCAGAAGTGGCAACAACCAGGCATATGTTTGCAAGATGTATATGTTACCAGCAGTACAAGGTGTATGGTAATGTTGCAAGTATCACACTAAAAAGCCATAAAGTTGATGTGATAGAAGTATGTCAATTGCGGCAGGTGTGTGCATTTGTAGAGGTTGGTAAGCAGGAGGCCATAGTTTTTTTTGATTTGGTAAATTGGTACAGTAGCATTATACAGAGCCAGTGGTAGGCCATCATACTACCAATATAATGCCATCAGAGTCTTGCTGTGAGGCCGTCAAAATACTGTCAAGTTTCTTGCCATTTAAGGCAATTGGATGTTCTGGCCAACTGGATCCACTTAAAATAGTTATAGGGTGCTAAAAGACTGCAACAATACCATGCAAATATTGTCACAGCACCAATAGAATATTGTCAAGTTTTTTCCCTTTATTTGGTTGTAAAATTAGCAAAACACCATCATGATCCCATCATAAGATTGTTAGGAGGGTCACTAATTCCAAGCTGCTGGTATTATGATGGTCTCTCAACAGGATCCTGACAGCTGATCTGGATTGGATCCACCTGTGGGACCAAATTATTTTTCATAGGGTTTATTTCAAGATAATCAAGGATGTATACAATTAGGTAGAAATCCAACTTCTCATGCTAGAACTAAGCTCATAGCTATTAGACATCATTTCATACATGAAGCTATAGAGAATAACTGAGCTAACTTAGCCTACAATCCTACAGATGAAATGATTGCAGACATATTTACCAAACCATTGACTAGAGACAAGTTTGAATATCTTGGGCCATAATAAGGACTAGTCAGTATAAGTATCAAGTTGAGTGGGAGTGTTGTAAATATTTGTAATTCCACCTAAATATTCATCTAACTTAGTCACTTAGATCATTACCTTCAGATCTCAGAGCATACTGACTAAAATCCTTGTTGGGATTTACTTAGAATATTATTACCAAAATATTAGGTACCCAGAACATGAGTATTCTCAAAGTTGCTCAAGCAGCCCCAAACCTTGTACACATGGTCTTGGGACCCTCCTAAACCTACTCTACATGTCTGTTATGCCAAGAGCATGTAAAACTATAAATACTACTTTTACATTCAATACATCATTAGGTGAAGACCACATAATCTACTTGTACTCCCAATCACTTCCAATATCTCCAAGACTCTTAAAACATGACGGTCTTTGCACAGTGTCCTGATGGGATCAATACTACTTAGTCATGGGACCTTAAATTTGTGATGGCCTTTTGATGGGATCATCACAATAATTTTCATAGGGCCAGTAATTCAAGTAGCAGGCATTCTAGGGAGTGTTAGCCTGTGGCTTATTACAGGTTGTGAGAGTCTTGGAGATTTCCAAATGGACCAAGAGAACAAGTAGACAATGTAGCTTTTGCTTAATGATTAGTTGTATGTAAAGTAGCATCAAAACTTTTACCTGCTGCTGGCAAAACAAACACTTGGCATATGCTTAGCAAGGCTCCAAGAAGATGTGTACAAGGTTGAAGTTATATGGACAACTTCAGGTTTTTAAGTAAATCCCAGCAAGCAACTTAATTAGGATTCTTTTAGATTTGTAGGTAATGATCCAAGTGGCTAAGTTAGGTGAATATTTAGGGGTAATTACAAAACTTATGACAGTATATGCTAGTTCTATGAAGGATTGATTTACATCTGAAGACCAAACAGATATAAGCCAATCTGTATGCCTGAAAACTAAGAGCACCAGTAGAGTCAGTAAGTAAGATATTTGAAAAGATGTAATAGCAACACAATGTACACTGATGTAGGAGATGATTGAGTGTTGGTAATCAGAAAGTGCAAGAAATAGGAGAGAACCAAGCAAAAGCAATCTAGGACCTATTTGTTGAAAGAGTGTTGGATATATAGGAAGTGATTGAGAAAACAAGTAGATTTTGTGGTTTTCACTTAATGATTTATTGAATGTAAAAGTAGTATTTATACTGTTACATGTTCTTGGCATTACAAACATGTAGAATAGGCTAAGGAAGGTCCCAAGAACATGTGTGCAAAGTTTGGGGCTGTTTGGACAACTTATCTGATTTTCATATTCTGGGTACCTGGTATTTTGGTGAAAATATTCCAAGTAAATCTTGACAAGGAATTTGGCCAGTATTCTCTAGGATTTGAAGGTAGTGATCTAAGTGACTAAGTTAGGTGAATATTTAGGTGGAATTACAAGTTTTTACGACACTATTGAGGTGCTATATCTTGACCAAGTTTTTTGTGAAATCTGAGGTGCTGTTTTCTTCTAATAGTGTCTACACAGTATTCTGACAACATCAATACCTTTTGGTCCTAGGATTTGAATTTTGGTACAGTCTTTTGACAGGATCATCAAGTTTTTTTTCATAGGGTTTGTGGTTACATGCCATTATTTGTTCTAACAGAAAATATTCCACAAATGAGTAGCATATCAAATAGAGATTTGAAGCATGGAAGTATTTTATGGGCTTAGCTAGCTGTTTGGTACTACACAATAGGCTTACTTCATACTGGTATTGAGTGATCTGGGCACTTGTTAATCTTTTTCTTGTTTCCATAGTTGTTTGGACTACATTGAAGAGATTGAATAATTAGCACTGACAAAGTCCCAATGGATTTCAGAGAAATTGGCTTTGGGGGAGTATTGACCATGAGCTGGACAATTCCGATTGTATAATATCTACTTTTTGGCTGATTAGGTGAGTTTGAAATATATAAGCCGCGCGTAAAGCTTCGAATACAAATGATATCGATATATCAGTGAAAGAGCCTGAAAGCTTAGTAACATTAGAATAAGTTGAACCAGGATCTCTACCAATTCAACAGATTAGTAATACTCTGGCAACATTTGAGCATGGAATATCACACTACACTAATAATTCCAATGCAATCGGGTAAAAAGATCAAAAGCATATTCCAAATTAACACTATGTCAGATATAGTAGACAGTATAGGGTTCTGGACGACGCTGTATTGGGTTCAGATTCTCACAGTCATTCCAACCGTGGAACAAGGATGCTCAAAGCAAGGGAATTCCGGGCTGTTCATAAGGCATATTACTCTATTGCGGGTCGCTGGGCTGGTGGACTGGAATGACGTTCTGGAACAATTCCGCGAATGCCACTGATGGAAATTTGGATAAATGACCATAACTAGAAAAGAAATTATGGGTAAATGATCCTGAGAAATTATGGGTAAAGGAGCGCAGGAAAAATGGATTAATATAACCGCCAACTGAGAACAGTAACATTGTGCGGCACAAGTGGTCTAGCTGATCATCTGTGGTACGATCACTAATAAAGAAATATTGTGAATGATGGCAAGAGCTCAAGCGGTATATTTCTGAAACAGCGACTGGAGTATTTAATGGTTGTCTCAACACAGTTGCCTTGTAATCAATTCAGCTTCACTCCTAAACAGCCTATACAATATGGTCTTTGCTAACGCCAACTTCCCAACCTCTCCCGATGGTCGCACCTACCATGTGGAATTGAAGCGAGGCGAGGCCGCCAACCGCATCATTACTGTCGGCGATCCAGCCCGTGCCAAGAGACTTGCCAAATTCCTTGATCCCGAACCAGCAGTGTTCGAGTTGAGCTCCCATAGAGGCTTCTACACTGCAACTGGTCGTTACAAGGGTGTTCCGGTTAGTATCATTGCCATTGGAATGGGCATCCCAATGATGGACTTCTTTGTACGTGAAGTACGCGCTGTCGTAGACGGTCCCATGTGCATCATCCGTCTTGGCTCCTGTGGATCTTTGAACGGGGCTAAGCCTGGAGAGTTTATGGTCCCCACCAGCTCTGTTGCTCTTACCCGCAACTACAATTATTTTGCACCAGGCTCCAAATGTCCCAAGCCCTACGACATCACTGAGGAATTCCCTGCCGATCCGGAGCTCTCTAAGCTTCTAACTGCTGAATTGGCTCAGGTATTTGGACAAGAAAAGGTCCATAGCGGAGTTAATATTACTGCAGATTCGTTCTACTCCTCTCAAGGGCGAGTGGATGAGAATTTCACCGACGCCAACGAGGATCTATTCGAGGTCATTCATAAAGAGCTTCCGTCAGCTGTATCACTAGAAATGGAAACCTTCATGCTTTATCATCTTGCACACTGCACCACATCAGCACCCCTGATGGAGAAGAAGCACAACCAAAGCATCCATTGTGGAGCTTCAATGATGGTATTCGCTGATCGGGTGACGAATCAATTTATCGACCACTCCATTGTCCCTGGTCTCGAAGAGAAGGCAGGGAGAGCGGTACTAGAGACTCTAATCAAGTGGAGCCCAGATGAGATGGTTCATGAAGAGCACGGCAGTGTTTGGGCAACCGATTAGATAGAAACCATCATCATGTACTTAATGTTAATAAATATCCGCATTCTCCAGTGAACAGAATTTTATTTCTCACGTAAAAGTGATGTTATTTGGTTGATGGATAGCATAGAATTGTATAGAAACCAGCATATACATCTATCATTGTTTGGAGCATGCGAATACTTATAAACGTCTTAACAGGAAGCGGCGTCGCAAACCCTTACTGTTGTGTGCCGAAGGCTCCGGTATACCGGAAGCCTTGGGTGAGGGATGGGCTCCACCTGCAGTAGAACTTGGAGAGGCAGTTGGTGTTTTTGGTCCACTTGATAAGGGATCAGCCTGGCTTTTATCATCATTGTTGCGGCTTCCGTTTCCATTTTTTGCAAGCATCTTATCTCTACCCCCATCATCCCAACTGTCTTCGTCGTCGTCCTCATCATCATCATCATCTTCGTCGTCGTCGTCGTCCTCGTCCTCATCATCATCATCGTTGTCGTCCCCATCTTCATCATCGTTGTCGTCCCCATCTTCATCATCTTCATCGTTGTCGTCCTCATCTTCATCTTCTTCATCGTCCTTCTCCTCACGCTTGTTGATTACTTTATCACCTCGGGGATCGGACGTATTGTCTTTGACCAACTCCTTGTGTGTATCATCATCCTCACCATCATCTTCGTCCTCTTCCTCGCCCTCGTCTTCATTTTCATCCTCCTCACGCTTGTTAATTACTTTATCACCTCGGCGATCGGAAGTATTGCCTTTAGCCAACTCTATGTGAGTGTTGTCATCGTTGTCCTCACCATCTTCTTCTTCTTCTTCTTCACTATCTTCATCATCCTCTTCCTCTTCACGCTCATTGATTACTTTGCCACCTTGGGGATCGGAAGTATTGCCTTTGGCCAACTCCTTGTGTGTATCATCCTCTTCGTCCTCACTACCATCATTATCATCATCCTCTTCACGCTTGTTGATTCCTTTATCACCACGGTGATCGGAAGTATTGCCTTTGGCCAACTCTTTGTGTGTATCATCATCTTCGCCCTCATCATCCTTACCATCACCACCATCGTCATCATC
This sequence comes from Basidiobolus meristosporus CBS 931.73, assembly GCA_002104905.1. Classification (NCBI taxonomy): domain Eukaryota; kingdom Fungi; phylum Basidiobolomycota; class Basidiobolomycetes; order Basidiobolales; family Basidiobolaceae; genus Basidiobolus; species Basidiobolus meristosporus. Next base: position 17,287 of record MCFE01000996.1, read on the forward strand.
ATTTTCCTCGTCTTTAGCATCATCATCACCCTCCTCACGCTTGCTGATTACTTTCTCGTCGCCGTGATTAGAAGGGTTACTTTGCGCCATTTCTTTGTGTGTATCATCATCTTCACTATCTTCATCTTCATCATCCTCGCCTTCATCATCACTCTCCTCGCGTTTGCGGGTTGCTTTATCTTCACCGTGATCAGAATGGTTGTCTTTTGCCAACTCTTTGTGTGTACCATCATCCCCGTCGTCTTCCTCGCCATCGTCTTCTTCCTCATCGGCAACATCTTCATCCTCCCCCACCTCACGCTTGTTGATTACTTTATCATCAGAAGGGTCGCTTTTAGCTAGTTCCTTATGTGTATCACCATCCTCGTTGTCTTCCTCATCTTCATCTTCATCACCATCGTCATCCTCGCGTTTTTGGATTACTTTATCACTGCTGTGAGGGTTGCTTTTAGCCATTTCTTTGTGCGTATCATTATCTTCGTCGTCTTCCTCATCTTCACCTGCATCGTCACTTCCGCTGTCTTCCTGCTGGTTGGGAGGACTGCCTTTTGCCAGTTCATGATGATTATTTCCATCTTCATCTTCGTTCCCCCTGAGTACACAAGTAGGTGTCTTGCTGTCCTTCATGCTACAGATGGTCCCTTCGCCACAAGTGATATGGATCCAATCATTGTTGGAGCATTGATCAATCTGGCTGGGATTGTCAACGGAACATCTGAACTCACCATTGGTGCATTCAGCCAGTGCTGCCGAGGTGTACAAAAGGATCGATAAGGCTAATCCACAGAAAGACTTCATATTGGTTTGTGTTCTGAACTGGTTTTTGAAGGGTCAGCAGAAGCCAGAATTTATAGTGAGAACGATGCGTTATGAGTTCATAAAGCTGTCATAGCAAAGAACCAACCATTTCGGCATTTATTCTCAGTAAGCCAATGGTACCATAGTGCCCGCGATTTCTTGGCTGGAAAAAGGATTTGCGCTTGGTTCTTATTGGGAGCTCTTAATGCAGGAATTGATATCGACCAAGTGCATAGGCTCCCATCTAGTAACCCAAGGATTGATTCACCTAGGAAGGCTTCATTGGCCTGTCGTTCCATTACTTATTAATGAACAGGAGTGTTTATTTGTTTGAAACATGGTACGGTTAATGGGATTGGGCTATGGTACGGTTAATAGGATTGGGTTTGCTTGCGCGTTAGCCTAAATGACCCTCTCTATCTACTGTAAGCCTCGGGGGTGCATAGGTGGACATTTATTCCATCATTTAATTCACGACCATTCATCCATATATCCTACTATCCCTGGCCATCCATTGTCCTACTGCAAACCATACTCGTTCCCATTCATCCATATTATCCCTATCACTGTTCATTCATCCATGTTATCCCTATCACTGTTCATTCATCCATGTTATCCCTATCACTGTTCATTCATCCATGTTATCCCTATCACTGTTCATTCATCCATGTTATCCCTATCACTGTTCATTCATCTATATTATTCCACTGCCTGCCAACCATGCTCATGTCCATCCATCGTACTGTCAACCATGCTTTACCCGTGGCGTCATCTAAGCCCTAATCATACTCCCAAGCCTAGATCTAATTTTAGTAAACAAAACTGTCTACTTGCATAGATAGCAATTATTTTGGTTACCACTGCATTGATCTCCTTTATGACAGTAGAGTTGCAGTTGCTCCAACATGCGCACAAAGACTGGAATAGCTAAATAGATGATTATCACGACTAATGGGTCATCTGAGCTATATTAATCCATGCTCAGTACAACCTTACTTTAATTAACAATGAAGTACACAAATTTCATATTGAAACCCGCATATTAATCAGTGAACTAGACTTCCATGGAGTAGGAATGTGTAGAGCTTGGCCTCGCGTTTTCTGTTCAGATGGACCAGCTGGAAACGGGTTTGATTCAAACACACAGACAGCATATCTGTTTCATTCGACCCCGATGCCCAAATGTGAATATAGTGGCTAAGCCGAGGCTATGTTAGCAGTGTCGTGTATGTATGGTCGAAAGATTAACAAAGAAAGATGCACATTCACGCCGTCCCTGTACGCATGAAGATACGTCAACAACCACATTGCTCTCATATGGCGATCATCGAGTGGTTGTGCTATTGGATGGACATGGTACAGGGCTTGTCCTGACTCAGACGAAAGAGAAACATCCCGTTTTATAAGGGCCATCATTTCATTGCATGGTGAATGTCCCTAAACGATTAAGGGTTGGGATCCTGACCATGATCCACAATAGAATCGGGGCTTATCCGCATCCGCTTCTCGAACTTAAATACAGTGCACGTGACGAGCATAGGCAATGCAATATAATATATATCTTCCGAGCTCCCCACATGGGCATTTGTTATTTCCGTCTCAATTTGCATACACTTAGGCTTCCACCACCAATATACTTAAGGCATTTCCCTCGCCGATATTCCTATTTCTCAGCATAGTTTCAGTTGTCTGACTCTTCCCTGTTCTTCCCTTCTTTCTTTCTCTGCCCGTAGCCTAATACAAGTAGAAAGGAACCGATTTGGTTTACTTATGTCCCTGTTTTGAGAACACTTTCTTTGTAAAGCCTTTGCTCCACAACTACATATACTTTTTTGGTATTCTCCGGCACAAAATCGATATTAGCTAGTTCCCACCTCTTTACTTGCTCAATATGTTGGAAGTGTCTTCAAAACTTAGCTATCCCATTTCTCGAGGTACATTTCTCTCTATCTCTATCCCTATCCCTATCCCACAGCGGCAACTAACTGACGGGTTTTTCCTAGGACTGGAGGAATCGGTTAAACCAAGAGTCACCTTTGCCACTACTTTTGAACAAGTAATTTGTACCACCACCCTTTTTTAGTCTACAGCTTCTGATGTCTTGTTGGTATTTTGACAGAATCACCACGTTGATTCCAGTGTTGTGGTCGTACCATGCAAGCAAGCCTTTCAAACTTCCAGCCTTTGTCTAGTCCCACCAAAGAGATTTCAGGCCAAATGACCCACGAGGGCTTTCGCGCTGTGGAAGAGTTGAACAATCAAGCACTGGTGAAATGTGGATATTTACTTAAACGTAGTACCAAAAGAAAGGTGAGTTGCAAGAGTTTGTGTGATCGGTGATACCCTTACTCACTCAAGGGGCGTAGGTTTGGAAGAAACGCTGGTTCGTTTTACGCGGGACCTCTCTCACTTGCTACAAGGACGATAAGGTAAGTCCGCAGTAATCTTGTCAGCCTCATCAAGCGACGCATTTACCAACAAACTATCTATTGAACAAGGAATACGAGCTCGAAAGGATCATTGATTTATCAGAGGCTATTCAGATTCTTGAAGCCACATGGAAAACCCGCAAAAACGTATTTGGCATCGTAGTAAGCAAAAAGAAGTACTACTTTCAAGCAGAAGTCACGTATTCAATTGGATGAATGGCTCAACACGATGGACTATGTTTTAAGCGGACTGACTGAGGAAGATGTTACAGGCGAATATTCCCATTCGCGAAAAAGCTCTGCAGGTTCTAGATCCTCTATAATTAATAGGAGTAATTCGGATCCTCCAAAGGATATTTTCTCAGCTACGGCAAGGCCG
>MCFE01000997.1:0-20832 GCA_002104905.1 Basidiobolus meristosporus CBS 931.73
GACCACAAGAAGTTTCAAACCGTACTGGATGGGCCCATTCGTTGTAAGTAGAATAATGCCATTCTCAACATATCAGCTCGTAGATATGAGTGGCCAAGTTCAGAAAACGTTAGTCCACCGAGACAGACTAAAAATAGCATTGCAAGGCGGACCATTCCCCGAAAAGAAGGTTTGGTACCATAAAGACGAGGATTCTTCAGGAGAAGAATCAATTGAAGAAGGGGAAAATGTTATGAAAGTCTGAATCCCGACCAGAACAAGCAGCAAGTTGTCGCATATAGAGATGCGTCAACACCAAAAATCATCAAAGATGATCAAAGACAGATGGGCTAAAGTAAGACAAGTTGTATGCAAATGATTGAGAAATGTATAAAGAGTAGATCCTACGCTAAAATAAAGGATAGACCTTGTTACACCAAACAGAAGGACAGGAACTGGCCTGGATTTCATAACATCTTTGTTACAGGGTAAAGTATACCTGTAGAATAAGTGGTAGGTACTCCGCAAAAGACAACCATCTGTATGGATATAAGGGCAATCATGCCGATCTACACCCAAATAGAGTTACTCGGACCAAAACCCTATCTAGCACCAATTTATCACTAATCTATCACTGAAACCTAATTAGCACACACAGTATAAAAGGTACACCATGAATAACGATTGTAGACAAGCTTGTACACAAATAAAGTATCTTCTTACTTGCAACCTGGATCAACTCTACCCTCTCCGGAATCCCAAGAGATATACTGCTTAACCGGGATTTCCCTCTACGAGTGTAACATCTTGTTATAAAGTAGGGAGTCAGTCGATGTTAAGCGACATCAACGCGTACAAAGACGACCTAGTAGCCCAAAAAAAGACAAATCGCATACACTCACAATAAGGTAAAAATACGAAGCAAACAATCAAATAAAGGAGTTAGAATTGAGAACTCTATCATCTTCTCATACCACCCCGTCGAATCCACTGCTGTTGGTTATGGTTACATAGTAATGAATTTAACCTGCGAAAAGTGCTACTTTATACCGGATAAACTGGACTGTTTTCAGTTTGGAGCGTGATCTAACCCATTTATGTTGGAGCCAATTTTGGAAATGTGGCCAACGAATTCCTGGGTTCTTCCCAAACGTGATCAATATTAACGGCAAGCCCACATATCTTAGCACCTATTGTGGTAGTTGAAGATTCTTTAAAACTAGTCATCCTAGCCTTACTTTAGCGGCTCAAGGCCTTCCTTGCTAAAAAAAGGTACTTTGGCATTCTATATCAACGACTGAACCTCTTGAACCAGCTTTACGACCAATGGCTCATTGATACCAATCAAAGGATTATTGCAATTATGGGTGCAAACAAGAACCATCCTCAAAAAAGCAAAGCATCCAGCCGAAGTCAAGCCCAATATCAACTAGTTGTTCAAAAAGAATATCATGTGGGACATATGGTCTCCAACAGCAAATGTATCGAAGTCTATCTGGAAAAATATGAACACTTGCTCAAGTGGAAAAATATAATCTATATGTAATAAAAGTGAGCCTTCAGCTTGGATCAACGCAAATAATAATCCGATTTCAAAATAGTTTTGGTTACTCATAATTGGGTGACTTTTCTTGACGATATTGTAGTCAGTCAGCTGCATGTACCTGAAATACAAAAATTATGACAAATTAAGCGTATTTCGAGCCCACAGGCTTGAAAGACTAAACCTCCAGGTGGATTACCAATTTAATATTAAGTCGCCAGTACCTGCATGTTGTATGACCTGAAACTTAGTGATTGATAGTCGTGGGAATTAAGAAGAACCGTCGGGACTACACATATACGAATATAAAGCCCAAAGAGGAGTGATCATTCAAGAAACACTTAACGACAAAATGCTTTTCAGAAATATCCTCTTAGCCGGCGCCATGGTGATCTCCATGATTGCATCCTCTTTTGCCGCTCCTCTTGACCGCGACCAGCCCAGTATTACGGCAACCCCCGAGTATGTGGAGCTATATAAAAACGTAAAGGCATGTAGTGAAGAATTTCCATCCTCACTCAAGGCCATTCCCGCTGGTAAGGAAGTGAGGTTTGCGGAATGTGTGAAGATGATCCAGGAGTTTACTCAAAGCCTGGGAGTACCGAGCAATAGTGTGACAAAGCGTGCTCTTGACGCAACTAATGGGGTTGACGTATTTTTTGATGCCCTGGATCGCTTTGAGCAGACAGCAAAAAGCTGGGAGAACTCAAACCTCGTCTGTGGGATTACCAAGCAAAAAGGCGGCAAGGATATTTGCGGCTGTAACAAAGGCTACTGCTGGAGAAGGGTAAGTTGCCATGGAATTTCCTGTACAGAAACAGTAACTTACAAGGTATTCAGTGCCATGGAGGAGTAGGGATTATCTCGTTTGGCATTGGATATGTAGCACCCCCGCAAAGTGCACCAGAGTGGTGTTACATTAACAATATTCAAAGGTAGCATATAGGTATCATTTAGTAAGTTTGCATTCTTACTAACGCCAAAGTCTTTTCGCAGTGGCTCCGAATATCAGACATGCACCAAGGACTCGGACTGCGTTTTTGACAACACTAATTGCGCCAAGAACTACTGTGCCCTCTTTTAAGCATCACTCTTCCCAACGTCTACATTCTCATTTTTCATTGTCTACTGCTAGCTTTATACTATAAAGCACTGGGTTGAAATTAAATGCTGATTACTATTCCGTGTATGCACTGTCTCACATAAGGCTTGGGGTCATTTTTTGAGAAGTAGCAAACGCCGAGGCACCCAGGTTAAATCAATCTAGCTCGCATAAAGCTAATTGTGTGGGATCGAGAAGGTGATATAAATCGGGAGAGTCCGCATGACTTCACCAGTCAGTCATGCAGCCTTCCTTCCTGTTGCTAGTTTCCGCCATCGCTTCATTGCAAGCAATTTCCGCTACCCCACTTGGTGGCTCCCACGTAGCCTTCACCAATGAGCTATGCGTCGAACAACTGGATGCTTGTTATCAGGACACTTAGGCCCCCAGTCAAGAACACCAGCCGTCAATTGAGGAGGTGGATGATTCGGAGATGAGTGGGCCAATGCAAACGAGCCAGACTTCGGGTGAGCAGCCAGGACTCTCTGGGTTCCAAGGGCTCGACATTTCAAATTTACAACCATCCCAAGCCTTACTGGACAATATCAATGGCCATTCTGCCAGTAAAGCCAATGCCTTGTCCAACTCAAACCAGTTCGACCAAGCGCAAGTCATTGATCAAACCCTCTACCGGCCCAAGCAGCAACAGCCACAAATTATCATCACTCAGCCGGCAGCGTGTGCACTCAGAGGGGGGTACAAGAAGTATAAGAGATCTGTTCGTCACCACTTCAAAGATACTAGGATTAGCACTAGTATACTCCAGAAAATCATGGTGAGTTCCACAAAATAATGGAAGAAAATTGAAAAAATAACGAGTGAAGGGAATGCAAAATACCGATGGTACTCAAAAAGTATAATAATTATGTGAGTAATGACCTGATTAATCCATGAAATATATAATAGCAATTTTCCAGCTAACCCATTTTGTATGCTATACAACAACCCACAAATGCGTTATTCGCTCCACATGCGCTTTATTACTGTAGGCCTTGCCGCGAATCAAGTTGCCGTTGCTGCCCCAATCGGCTGTTCTTTTCCATGCACTCACGAGTATAGAAGGGTTCATTATCACAGTTTACCATGTGTGCAGTATGCGACCGATTACCACCAAAACGTTCGAGTTTTGCCTGTTTTTAAGATACCCAATGTCCGATCCCCGTTATTGCGTCAGGTTTTCATCACCGTGACCAGAAAGCAAGATAGCCTGAACATTGCTAATGCCAACAGCAATAAGGGCTTCAGTGTCAAGTATCAAGCAGGGCCCGGTCTTGAACTGGAGGGTCGGGGCAACGCATTAGAATATGCCAAGCAAAAGGACTATAGTTCTTTCTCTCCCTACGTTCTGATACAGCCCACCCAAGATGTACAGTACACAACCTCAGTAACAGAGACACAATGCGTAAAAGAACAAAATATTCAATACACTCATTGTGCTGACAATTGCGCCTAATAGATAAATCAGCCTTGACTGAGAATATTGAGTAGGCAAGACAAATAAGCCCTCTTTGCGCGACTACCCTACACAAAAGAATCGACATTTGGCAATACCCCACAACGACACACACTGGAGGAACAGGGACACTTTACATTTGGTTGGTGCAAGGGTAAATAGTGCATGCAACATAGCCGGGTAGAGAAGCTCAATCAGCGTTGTGTATCAACTACCGCATTTGGAGAACTGGTGGGCTCCTACTTTGAGATGTCAGTGAGCCCTTTTCAGCGCCAGTTTCAATGTTTGTGTGCTCATTCCATCGAACTGTAAATAGTTGTATCGATGTTGGGGGTTTAATTTGTTGTAAATGTGATTTTTGGTGTTATTCGTGAGACGCAAAATGACTCATACTACGATTTCTCAAGCATGGGCTTGAAGCGTGCACACAGGAATGGCACTGTTCTTACGTAGTTGGTTATTTCATAGTCAATATTTACAGTCCAGAACAGTATATATAATACACTGATTTTAGTTGATTTCAATATTATGGGATTTGGCCACGAAAGGAGTGAAAATTTTTATCTTTTTTTTTCCTACAAATAGGGAGCATCTGTCGTTTGGTATCGTTACGACTGTACTTTGCAGGATTATATATATAGTACATTCCCAACAAAGACCCTAAAGGACGGTTTGCTCATTCTGACAGCTTGTTGTTACCCAACTATCATTCAAAAATCAAATCAAAATACCAATCTATTTCTCTACATATTCACTTCGAAAATCAGCAAGCAAAGAAATGAAAAATACTCAAAATTTTGATTGCAAAATAACATACTTGTTTGATTACGATTACAGCTTTCTGATCATTAAAATCAAATTCATAATTGAATGTTTAAGTGGACACACAACTTTGCATAAAAATAGGAAAAGAATAAGTTGGTAGTCTCACTTTACTGTAGCGGCTACTGATGACCATCCACTCAGACTTGCCAACCTCTGACTGCTCCAGACACCAAAGGAATAGGGGCACTCCACATTTAGTTGTCGGCAACATAGTCAGATAGAGAATATGGTATTAAGGTTATTTATTGCAATGCTTTAATATGTATTATCATCGCTTTAAGCTACCTTCACTGTTCCTTAGTAGATCCTACCACACTCACATACCTCAGGAATGACTGTATGGTGACACTCCTGCGTAATGATTTCGGGCAAGAGCTATCTGTGCCGGGGCATAGGGCCAGTGGGGGGGGGGAGTACAGAGAGGCATTGTAATTATCAAACTCTTTATCTAGCTTCTAGCTCGAACCCCTAGTACCACAGACACTGTTTCAAAGATATTTTCAGGTGAAGTACTTACACACCGTTATTCTGGAGATTGCCGACTTGATTCCCCGTAGCTCATGTTATAACGGAAAGTGTGGAGTTTGCCTGGCATATCAACGCATACACCGAAATATTGAGGATGCGTGGCTTCTATTTCTCATCCAAAAAGGCTTCATTGAAATGAATGAACAAGCCTGCGGTGTTGTATACTCAGTTTTCTTGCCACCAACGCAGTGATTGTAGCCTCGATTCGGGTCTATCATCTCTGCCCCTCACTATGCCAATACTTAACCCACAGCTGATGCACCACTCTAGAGACATGAGCAACTTGAATGGACTGATGGCCTAACTGGATATTTTGTTGTGGCTTGACAAGGACAATAATTGTAGTGAGTATTAGTCTGACAATGAACAGCACTTATTGATTCATTGTATACAAAGCACTTGTAATGTAAATTATACTTCTATGTGAAGCAAGTCGCTACAAACACTAAAGTTGTATCAAATACTTGCGTGTTATTGCAAAGGCTTAAAAATCAAGATTCATCGGCTAACAAGTGATTATTCGCAGACCATGTGCAACAATACTATACATCATTTATACTTTATAAGCGACAGTGTTACCTAGGACTTTGCATATCTCGATTAAGTCTCAAATAGTAGAGTGACTGTAATCAAAGTATCCACACTCATTCCATTGTTATAGACTGCTTAGCCACAACAGCCATGGAATGTACATGTTACAGTAAACGTAAGTATCAACATTGTCTATGCATCTCGAGGTCCTGACTTACTTTCCAGTTAGAGGCCAAAGATGCTTTATCGGTGAAGAACTACCACTACACAATAGCATATCTGATGAGTAACCCGGTTCATGGATTTTGCTTTTGCGTATTAATACCACATTATCTCTGTACCACTATGCCATACGAGAAATATCACCTTAATGCTGCAGCTTTGTGGAACTGGTTTACATTACCCAGGTAACCTTCTCTCTTGCACAACCATTTGTAGAGCTAGTCACAGTGACTATTGACGAAAGTATGTGCTACAATGTGGAAATGACGCCTATATATTGAGCTAACCTTGCTGCTAGACATCATTCACACACTAAGCTCTCCATTAAAACAATGATGAAGAAATTTGCTGTTTCCTTGATGGTCGCCTTTCTGGTGGCCAGCTCCAGTTCCGGCTCCGTATATTCTCTTTTGTGCCAAGCCCAAGGGCACTCAAGAGGCTCCTTGTGCGTTGGAGATCCGTATTCTGGGATACTGGATGCAAGTCCGGCCAAAGATGCTGTATCTGATGATCAATAAATCTAATACATTCAATGCTGAATGCTAGAAATAATGTAAGTATACATAGTAACTTGATAAAGAAGTAAACAGCAGTTATGTAACAGTGTATGTTGGGGTGTTCTAACCATACATGCTACTCATCATGTACACTGGTATAAATAACAGTCCTACTCTGTCAAAGTATAAATATACTAGTAAATGTATGTGGCTATTTATTCCCATAAGATCAGGGCCCGGAATACCATTATAATTACTAATTAGTGATTTCCAAAGTCCTAGTGCTCCTGTATGATGCAAATAAATCACTTTAATGTTTCCTATTCTGTTTAGAGAATTATCAACCTTTGGCAAAAACCTTAGGCTAGTGCTTCCAGCAGTAATACTTGTGTGTGAATCTCATGATAGCATATTACCAAATCTTGTGAAAGGTTATTAAGCCTATTCACTTTATTCACCCTATTAGGATCACTTAACCTACAGGCAAGCTCCCAAATACATAAACTGCCAATAGACAGTATTTGAGTAATATAGGGGTAAATCAAATGCTTATTTCCAACTTCATCTATTTAGTCAAGCGCAAGTCAATGTGTGTAAACAGATTGTAAGCTTCACTCTATATTGCACCTGGAAGTGTGGACCAATAGGCACTGAACAGCAACTCACCAAATTTGCCATGCTCTTTCTAAGTACAATAACTGAGGTTGTGGAGCTCGACATCTAGCAATATACCTATATGGCTGCAGGAGTACTCAAAATAAGAGTTCTAGATATTCTATTTTTCTTGCTTAGAAACACGTTGATTTCTTCAGCACTTACATAGATCAGCGCAATAGCTGTTACAGATTCAAAGTAGTGTCCTGCTGATAGATGCTTAACGGTCTCAAGGTTATTTAGGATATATGTTGAGATCTAGGTTGTTTGGTAACAGAAATTAAACAAAGCCTTTTCTAAAGGAAGCCAACGCTACTAAGGCAAAAGCAAAGACCTCACGGGTGCCATATCATATCGACCGCAACAGAAAAATATTGTCTTCAGAAGTACGGAGCGTGTGACACGATACTGATTGCTGGAACGGATGTGGACACCGAGAACTGCCTGTACATGGCAGTTGTACACGTATATCTGATCAAAAGCATGACCGGGGTAAGACTCTGCTCTCACGCTATACTTCGACAATCAAAGTAGCAGTTCACGCATATGTTAGATGCTCACAGTGCAATGAGCATAATACAGCTGGGTCAAAGGAATGCGGATTTGAACTCATTTATTTCACAATGCTTCAGCTAAATATCCTTAACAGTAACATCTCCAAGAGTCCACCGGCTACGTAGGCACCAACCAAACCCTACGAGATTACCCATGTCTGGCTATCCACGCAGGCGGTCCTCTTTCTCCCTTTGAGGATCTGCTTGAAGGACAGCTCGCCAGTTCCGGGTCCTATGCAAGTCCAGCAAATCCCTTTGACTGTGACTGAGGCGTAGTTCCCGTTGTTAGCTCTCTTGGCTCTGGAAATTTCTTCTCTGACATCAGCAGAATACAAACGGGCTTCTTGATCGGATACCATAGCTGAGGAAGTGGGGTGCAATAAGTCTGAAGACTAACAAGTCCACAACTGCTGCTTTATATCTATCCCGCCCAGACAGTGACTCAATACTACGGCATTATGACGCCTCACTTCTTCCATACAGCTGGCAACAATTTGTAGCAAGCAATCCAGATTGACTGCACACTGGCAACGCACCATCCAGATAAATAGTTGCTTACATTGAGTGGATTGGTCAAGCATGGCATGAGCCAGAGCTTCCCCAGATGCAAAGACTGGATGGCCAACTGTGGTGAAGCCAAAGACGCCCATGACAATCAGTATGTATTGTCTTATATCTACACTCGTTATCTCTTGCAACAACGATACTCAGTAAGTTATACAGCCAAGCCTGTGCAGCCCCAACATCTCCATGGATTGATGGTTACACGTTACGGCCTAACCATGCAGTAAGTTATTAAAGGGAAGATTCACACCGACTTAATAATGTAACGATTCAAAAAATACGCATTGAGGATTTAATATTCCATAAGAAACTAGTAATACATCGATGGAAATTGTGGAAGTGCAAGGCTTAAGGTACCAAATGTCTCTGTTATGTGGACTTATTGGATGTTTCGGCGTAGTGATTGTTTGCAATCACGAGGAAGCTCTGGACCGCACCTTGAACACAGAGGGCCACTGAGTATTAGCGGAGATGTAGAGATGGAAGGAAAACCCGGCATCATCGCCATGGAACTCCCCCTCCACAAATAGAGATTTTTATGAAAGGTTACGTCGAGTTCTTTGGGCTGCTATGGATATCAATTATGCTTATCGCCCAAACCCCAAGATGTTGAGTAAACACAGTACCTACGCATGTATTTGTCTGTTGTTGGTCATTGCTCTTGAGTATTATGACGTTGATAGTGCTGATTAGGTCTGTGCGCATGTAGTACCAATAAGCAATTCTCCCATGGTTGTACCCGGTAGAGTGATCCACTCCTTATCCATTACGGCTTCGCTGCTAATTGGACATCAGTGACGGTGACTGCACTGTCAGTCATGCATGTTTTATCTGTCAACTGCAGTGGCAAGGAATCTGACATAATATGCTGAAATATGCTAAAAATACGCTAAAAATACGCTAAAAATTGATTTCCGCATAGGTTACAAGTGTTCACCAAACCGTATATGAGCATAATACTGGTTACTTCCATAGATACTCAATAAACCTACTTTGGACAGCCGACATCTTTCAATATAGAAACTGTTTATTCACGCTCACATATCTGAACTGAGCGTAATGTGTCTCTTAGTCTCTCCAGATAGTAAAGCTCCACTGAGTTCCACTTGACAGGATGTATCCCTTAAGGTTCTGCCGATTTCTGAACTTTTCTTCGAGCTTCCCCCAGGAGTAGTGGTATTCTGGAGTTGTCCCTGTGTCTCTTGCAACACAGAAGGTCATTCCATTTTCGGAGTAGCTCTTGTGTCCATTATTGTCCAAGGCCTCATCAGTGAATTCTCGGCTGAAAGGGTAGTTTGCCATTGTAAGATCTACGTGTTATAAAATAGACCAATTTAGCCCGATGAACCTGAATGTTGGATAGACTGACTTACCTTGACGCACTCTGCTATGCCGCTCATGACGGAGCCTATACTTATACCACTGACAGTTGAATTAACGCTCTTATCCCTTAGTTTGATTGATGAAAGATAACTAGTATCGTAAGCTTTGAATCCTTGCATGAGCTCATTTGTAGGCAAATAAATTGCAATTATCAACTCATGCTATTGTTGTTGGCCGGAGATGATTGCATGGCAAATAACTAATTAGGCTCCTATTATGGTTGTTATATTATATTGCATTGTATGTGTCGTATCCTATCTCACACCTGTATCCTATCTCACACCTGTATCCTATCTCACACCTGTATCCTATCTCACACCTGTATCTTATCTCACCACCTTGGGTGAAGTTGACCCCTCGAGAATTGGGGTACTCGGTATCTGCGCTTCAGGAGGTTACGTAACCTGTGCCACACAAACCGATACTCGAAAGCTTTGTCATTACTATACCCAACACCCAATACCTGGTTGACCTTTGAATCATAAATAAACCTTCGACCGGTATAATCAAAATTTAGTTTGGTGAAAATACAAATCTATTTTATAATCACGCCGCTTTAAAATTAGGTATTTTAGTGGAAACTGATAATAGTATATTTCTCGAAACAAAATGCCAAATGCTATAATCTATATCTAGATGCAGTAAAAGCACGGATCGATGCAAATAATTATGGAGTAGTGTTTGAACATATACTAGTATATACATAGTCCAAGAGCTAAGCTAAATATTACTTATAATTGTCAGACATTGGGTGAATATAGTAGACAGTTAGGCTAAGTGCTACATCAACAATATTCAAAGGTAGCATATAGGTATCATTCGGTAAGCTTGCACTCTTACTAACGCTAAAGTCCTTTTGCAGTAGCTCCGAATATCAGACATGCACCAAGGACTCGGACTGCGTTTTTCACAACACTAGTTGCGTCAAGAACTACTGTGCCCTCTTTGAAGCATCACTATTCCCAACGTCTACTTTCACTTATTCAGTGTCTATTGCTAGCTTTATACTCTGAAGGACTAACTAAGGATGCATTGTTGCCATACCACTTTGTTAACTACTTCGTATATACACTGTCTCACCTACGAGAATTTCCAACCTTCAACCATCCCAAGCCTTGCTGGACAAAATCAATGGCCATTCCTCCAGTAAAGCCAATGCCTTGTCCAACTCAAACCAGTTCGACCAAGCGCAAGTCATTGATCAAACCCTCTACCGGCCCAAGCAGCAACAGCCACAAATTATCATCACTCAGCCAGCAGCGCGTGCGCTTAGAGGTGGGTACAAGAAGTATAAGAGATCTGCTCATCGCCACTTCAAAGTTAGATATTTCAGTGGAAACAGACATCAAGTCTAGTAAAAGTGAATTTACGAAATAAAATGAGCAACATATTACTCGGTATACTGATGATGTACAAGTACTCAAAAATTTGCTGATATGCACACACAGAAATAGTGTCCCTTATCGTTGTACATAATGGCATTATTTGTATTGAAGAGGATTATGGGCAGCGGTGATAGAACCATACATATACACAGAGGCTGTCATTCCAGTGCATGTGTTTTATATGCTACAGGTTTCCTCAATAAAGTCCATAACAGAATGTATCTAATAATACTCACTTTATGCCCTCGGCTTAATCTTATTATATAGCGTCGTATGCAACTAACTTATTTCTCAGCTATTCTTCAGCATGCGCTCTACTACCATAGCAGTGATTCTAGGCCTTGCCGCGAATCAAGTTGCCGTTGCTGCCCCAATCGGCTGTTCTTCTCCATGTACTCGCGAGTATAGAAGGGTTCATTATCGCAGTTTACCATGTGTACAGTATGCGAACGATTACTATCAAAACGTTCGAGTTTTACCTGTCTTTAAGACGCCCAATATCCAATCCCCGTTATTGCCTCAGGCTTTCACCACCGTGACCAGAAAGCACGATAGCCTGAACATTGCTAATGCCAGCAGCAAGAAAGGCTTCAGTGTCAAGTATCAAGCAGGGCCCAGTCTTGAGCTGGAGGGTTGGGGCAACGCATTAGAATATGTCAAGCAAAATGACTGTAGTTCTTTCTCTCCCTACGTTCTGATGCAGTCCACCCAAGATGTACAGTACACAACCCCAGTAATAGAGACACAATGCGTGAAAGGACAAAATATTCAATACACTCATTGTGCTGACAATTGACACAGTGTACCAGTCCAAGAAGAATCGACATTTTACAATACCTCACAACGACACACACCGGAGAAACGGGGGCGCTTTACATTTGGTTGGTGGCAAGGGTGAAATAGTGCATGCAACATAGCCGGATAGAGAAGCTCAATCAGCGTTGTGCATCAGCTACCGCATTTGGAGAACTGTTTGAACGCCATTTTCAATGTTTATCTACTCATTCCATCGAACTGTAAATAATTGTACCGATTTTTGGGGTCAAAATGCCGTAAATGTGATTTTTGGTTTAAGTCAACATACAATTGTATTATTCGTGAGATGCAAAACGACTCATTTGACGACATACTTTTTTGATTACAATTACAGTTTTCTGATCATTAAAATCAAAATTCATAACTGCATGTTTAGGTGAGCGCACAACTTTGCATAAAAGTAGGAATAGAATAAGTCGGTAGTCTCACTTTGTTGTAGCGGCTACTGATGACCATCCACTCAGACTTGCCAACCTCTGACTGCTCCACTGCGCGTGTGTCTCAGAAAAATTAAGAATTCAATAATTATGTTCTAGTTTCTACCCAAACCTAGCATATCTAGCACTCCTAAGTACACCAAGCCTAGCCTGAATAGCAAACCAACTCCATTGCCTTTATAGCCAAACCCAGCTATATTCAAGACCAATATTAGATCAGAACCTTTCTACTGATATTTCTGCCACTCTCTGGTAATTTTAAGATTCTGCACTTAATTGTCCCTTTGGTTCAGTTAAACCATTCAAGAGTTTTTATTACACTTTTCTCTTAGATACAACACTTGCCTAATATGTAGTAGCAGAAGTATGATCAATGCTAACACAAGAACAAGGGTAGGATTAGAGCAGAATAAAGCAGTCCAGCAATATCAACCAGTAGTGCATTTCTGAGAAACTACAATGGAAAAGTCAATTGCTGCGTCTGTTGAAAGAAACCTGAGTATTGGTAGAATTCATGATGATGAATTTATTGTTGTGAATTATGTCGGGATTCTGCTTATTGGTATAGTCCACTACCATTAACTAAAAATATGCACACACTACTGATTTGCATGATAAAAGGAGCTTGATCTCATCCTTATTTGGTACTTCCACCCATCTTGACTGTTTCTTTTCCTCCTTGGTATGAGCTGACTCACAGAAAAACAAAGTACTTTGGAGCTTGCAAAATAGGGAAACTTGATTATGTGATACATATTCCCTATGTTGTAAGAGTCTTGGAGATATTGGAAGTGATTTGGGAGGACAAGTAGATTATGTGGATTTCACTTAATAATTCATTGAGTGTAAAAGTAGTATTTATACTTTTACATGGTCTTGGCATTACAAACACCTAGAAAAGGTTAAGGAAAGTCCCAAGAACATGTGTGCAAATTTTGGGGCTGTTTGGACAACTTATCTAATTTTCATGTTCTGGGTAAATATTCTAAGTAAATCCCAACAAGGAATTTGGTCAGTATTCTCTAGGATTTGAAGGTAATGATCTAAGTGACCAAGTTAGATGAATATATAGGTGGAATTCCAAATTTTACAACACCCTATTTGTCCCCATAGGTTTGCGCTGGTTTTAAAAGGTAGCAATGCTAATCAGCAGTGACCTCTGCATCAATGACTACATGCTACTCTCCCTTTGGTTTTCATCCTTGCCATTGATTGCACATGATTAGTGCAATATCTGGTCAAGTGCCTGAGTGTTGTCCAACAATGGACTCCAGTATTCTGGAGACTGCTCTACTTGCTGGTTGTCATATGTAGCTATGGGTGATGCAAAGGATACTGAGGTGGATGAAATGTGTAGATGAAATGCGGAAATCAATGACAGTAGAGTAAAGTTAATCCTATGTTGATAGCTACTCTAGGGGCCCAATCATCAAACCACAAAAACAAGAATCAAAACAATCTACAGCCAATTGAGCCTATATACCATTGATCCACGTACTTCATTGCTTCAACAATCTTCCATCTATTGCTCACCACAATAGCTCACCACCATTCCATTTTAGTAGTTTATTTGTTATTATACATATTTTTGAGGGAACAATGCCAAAATGATTCGTATGAGGAGCCATTGCCAGAATGTTCATGATGCTGAGGGCATAAAGGTTTTGACGTCTAATATGCCTGACAGAAATATTCTTATTGCTTGTCCTACGCTGTTTCTTCCTGATATCAGTTGTTGAAAAATTGCTTGTAAAAAAAATGTATGTGTTGGATAGCTTACAGAAATAGTGATTATATGATGAGATTTATTATGAATGCCAAACTAGTGTTTACATGATCCAATTGAGTCAAAAGCCGCCTCTGTATCCATGTCTACAATAGCATTGTCAACAACGTTTACACAATGGTTGATTGTCATCCTCATTGGGAGTAAATGATGGCACATATGTTGGTGCAGATGGTTGGTACAATATCTGATCTACTTGCTGCACTTGCTCATATTGATTCTGGTTGGAAAGTGCCTCAACGTTCTGTGCAGAATGAGTCTGAGCGTTGTCTAGTAATGGATAGTTGTCTGGGGACTCTAGCTGATAGTATGTTGGTGTGTATGACATTAATGGCTCATTGTCGAAGTCCACTGGGATGCCCTGGTCTACTTGCTGGTTGTCATACGTTGCAATGGGTGATGCATAAGACACGCCAAATAGGAATACTAAGGCGGATAGAATGCGGAAAGTGCGTTGCATGTTGGCTCTGGATGACACACTGGAAGGTAAACAGTTGCTTTGCTAGATTCATCAGCAATCATCAGCAACCAAACCCAGTTTACTACATTATGAAGCAGAAGTGGGTAAAGTTAATCATTATTTCACTTATATTGCAATCATCGGTGAGTAAGAGTTGATAACACGGTACTTTACTACTAGTGCAGTGTAATACATTTCTTTTGTTTGAGAGTATCCCTTGGCTTCATGTCTTGCTTTGTATCTTTCAACTGTACCATCAACCTTGTACTTTGTCTTGAAAACTCATCAGCATTCAATCAGAGATAAAAGTTTGCATCCTATATCATTGAGATACATCTCACCAAAAGAATTATCACCAACCCAGGTGGGGGTCAAACCAGTGACTTTCTCCTCTGAAGGGAGACACTCTTTGTACTGAGCTACAGGGCCATACAATGATCAGTAAAATCAACATTACATACTGGTTAATTTGATATGACCAGTTTGAATTAAAAAGGGCTAATATGCAGACCTGTTTTACAGAAGACCCACTTGTGCACTTCAAATTGAATTTACGTTGTAAAATACAATGAGCTATCTGTATGCTCAAATGTATCTCAGACTATCAAGCTGAAACAAATAAAGGTGGAAGTAAACAATTGAAATTCATGTGCAAGAACTAGTTAAGGTTATATAGGAATGTCCAACTGTAGCCAGGTCCTTGGCAAGCTATAGGTATATTTAAGGAAAGTGCACTCTATATAGTAAAAGTTCACCTTGGGTGCCTTGACTCTATCTTTCGAACTCGCTTAAAATGAGCTACTCTAAGTATGATTATCAGGATTCCCAAACCCTACATATACAAAGTACCAAAACTGGCATGTTAGTAATCAAGTACGAAGGATCAGGCTCGTATTAAATTTTGTCTGCCTAAGCTTGTTAATTAAGCTGACTTCATCCATCAATCTTTTTCCATTTTGATACCTTTCGACCTCGGTCCATCAGATTTAGTTAAAGTATCCGGAAGTTTTTATATGACGAGGAGAATTGAACAGCTGTGGAGAAAATGAACAATACGTAAAGGAATGGATATATAAAAATATACAATAAAGTGAGTATTTACTACCTCTTCAATGATAGATTGAATTCGATGAAAGAGTCAAGAAATGTTCTTTCGCTTAGTTCTCGCTACTAAATGCACAAAAGCCACAATTGACACAACGCATTAGGTGCAATATTCCGAGTAATTCAGATAATAGACTATCAAAAAAATGACCTCCGAAGAGGTGTCCACTCAAGATTTACGTGTCATCCTTGTGCAGGGGCCATGCTAATCTTCTCTGTATCGTTCCAATTTTTTCAAGTGTCAGAGGTCCCGAAGGACTTGACATATATGACAGCCCCATACACACTTTATATTACGTTAATGTGTAAGCGTAATAAATTATGGGAAATTTGTAAATTTGCCCCAAACTACTTGATTAATACCAGGATGAAAAAATTTGCCTACTGCCAGGATTGAACTGGCGACCTTCTGGTAAATCTCAATCACATGTGGTATTTGTGTAAGCACCTAGAATCGCATCGGCCTACCAGGCAATTACAACACCAGATCTTGGATTTCAAAAAAAGTAGGTTAGGCAGTAATAAACAGTTAAAGCTCTACTTGCTCCACTCGGACCAAAGAACATAAACCACCAGGGAGTTCGAAAATTTCTCAGCCAACCATCACTTCACCATAAGGCAACTCATAATACAGCCCGTATTACGGCACCAATAAATCTCCGAGACGCCTTACTCGAAGGCTAGGCTTCAAGTGACTACGTTGATAATGCAGGTGACAGGCCTATCAAGTTGGATTTTTCAATTTCCTGGAATACTTTGATGCAGAGTTGGTGGTCCACGATGGCAACCCGAACGAGGAATAATAGTTCTGGAATAACCATACAACGTAGTGAGGTACTATTTACGTCATGGCAGTCAAACGTGGATTCGCTTGTGTCACCTTTCCCATTCTCACAAAGCGTTGTTTTACCATATTGACGGGTAAGTTTATTATTAGAAGGTGCACGGAATATAGCATCCAGACCAAAAGAGTATGTTTTGTCGGTGTGGGTGTATGTATGGTACAACATGAAAGATGAGATCGGATATGGATAGTAAGTTTACAATTAGATGCGGAATCATTAGCTAGTAGAGTATTCACAGATTTGTTACATGTGATGGCTTTGCATCACTGAGCAAGGATAGTTTCGTAGGTAGGAAGTGGGACGTTTGCCCACTCCAGAGATTCGACCTCTGAGTTCGATGCCTCGACAAGTTGGTTCGTGAATGATTGTGGATAGGAAGGCAAATCTTCTTCAATTTCTGGCTCTGGCTGGATCACTACCAAACACCTCAGAGTGATGGAGTTCAACTTTCGGTGGCTCTCAAACAAGATTCTCACCTCCAATTTATGTCGAATCTGTATCAGCTCGTGATTGATGTCACATCGCACCCTGGTGTCATTGGGAATATGAACGCGAACCAGCTTATTTGCCGCCAGATTATCATGGGTCGTGCATGTCGATTTCAGTCCAATCCAACGCTTGGTGTTGGCTGCACCGTCCGCATTTCTACCGGAATAAGTGATGTCTTCTACCAGCGAAAACTCCAGTCCAAGGAATTTGATGTCTTTGAGGTGTGGCCATAGATGGAATTCAACCGGCACTATCTCGCCAAGAGTTAATATCTTGCTAGGAAGTGCTACACTATAGTCCATCACTTTCGGCCAGGAATTTGCCAAGGTAACGGCGGAGTATACGTCAGACTCAAAATCATCGCACGTGCGGTAGATGGATAGGTCCTTTACTTGCTTCACCTTGCTAGAGAGCCCGGATTTCTTTAGCACGGCAACTAGTCTGTATCGAATATCAAGGAATGGACTGCACACTGTCTCGGGTAATTCAGAGCTCACATTGAAGCTGAAGTCAAACACATGTGACCCGGCACTGAGTGACTGAAGAGACGCTGGGGAACCGAGGAACATCCGTTTCTCCTTTACCAAGCAGCGTTGTCCTTGTAGCTTTAAAGATTTGACGCCAAAAGCTAAGAGAGACCGTTAGTCATATGTAGCATTACAATTGCCTCGACATAGAAAAGGGAAAATACCTTTCTCTTCTAAGTACCCCTCAAGCTGTAGCGTTATGGAGGAAACTTTGAGGGCTTTCTTTAGATGAATCAAGACCTTCCCCTGTATGGTGGTCTCCACTGGATGTTCAACCTCGGAAACACGTGTGTAGGGAAGGAACACCCTATCATGTATGGGTTTTATCTCGATTTTGATGTTTCCAGTAATAGTCATTTCAATGATTCTTTGAAGGCAGCTTCAGGGAGAAAGTTGAGCGGGAAACGTATTGCTTGAACGGTAAAGCCAAAGTTAATGTGGGAGAGAAGATACAACTAAATGTAGTAGCGCGGGATTTATTCTCCTTATATGCTAAATTCACTTTAAACTCCACCCTCGATGAGGAGATATAAATATATGGGATCCATTGAATACTGCAGTCACTCGGAGGTGAATCACCTGATGTCTTACCTTCACCAAATATGGAATTGATATTGGGTACGATTCAGTTGCATACCACAACATGAAGATTTACTCACCCACATCGTACATATTAGCCTCATTGAATCGTTCATGTTGGCCTCATGGACCATATTCCCTGGGTGGTAAGATATTTCTCGGGATATACTTTACCCTCGATGCAGGTGCCTCCAGGTGATTTTGTACAAAGACTGAGAAGTTCATTTGGCCGGGAAATGAATGGTAGAGTCAGTGCCCCTGTTGAAGAGGCTATCTAATAATAAAAGCGTACGATGGGATTGGAGCCAAAGACGTCTCTTCCAGGCCTGAGAATTATGATGTCAGCACCACATTTGGTCAACATGGCTTAACACTATTTCCGTTGGTCTCAAAAGGCACTTCGCTGATTATGGTTTTCCCCTTGTGCAAGGTACTACAAACTGAGTTGCGTCATGAAGTCAGTTCGATATGATCCGTCACCGACCCATCCACCCCTAACCCTACACGCTTGGTGATTTCATCGTGCCCATTGGCCCATCAATCATCTGACAAAAGTGGGTGAAACATGTCTACCACCAAAGTTTTCTTGATCAAACAAGCGTGAACATGAGTGACTTGGGGTGGTACCCGCGCTGTAAATGAAGCCTCCATCAAGACTGGAGATCAGACATTCTGATACTTGCATCATCTAGTGTCATTTCGCCAAACCTGGATTTTCCAGAAAGCCCTTCTATTTTGGGTTAGGTTTCAATCCACGAGCTTGCTTAAGTTTACTCAGCTTTCCTCCCCAGTGGTTAGTTTGGACCAGGAGTTAGCCACGTTCCGGACATTGATATTCAACAAATTTTGCCAAATCCCCGCTGTCTGTTAACGACTATACCCAAACCGATGCCATTTGTGAATCGCCGACCAAGTTCGTATCCATTAGCGTCAATAATAAGAAAGCACCCGGTGGTTGCTTTTGGGGTTCCTTTCCTGACTATAATAGTCGGAAGCTCGTTTTTATTGACCCAAATGACTCAGACAAGATACGATTTTCATGATAATAAAGTCAACGCGGTAAGTGGGCATTGTGGTTCATCTCCTCACCGGTCAACAGAGATACTCAATATCACCACCCCCACCAGATGAGTACCGAGGAGAAGCTGAAGTTGGACAAAAATCGGCGCAAATTCTCGCTCCAGGAAGAGTACTGGGTTTGTAGGGTTTATGATAGGTTGGTTTCAGTGCAGTGACTGATGGGCGGATTCTTTAGCGTCTACAACAAGAAGCCGACGAAGAGGAAGACTGGGACATTGTTCGAGTTGAGCGACCGGCCAATGCCGAGTAGTGTATTCACTCCAGTGTTTATTTGTACATGCCCTCTCAAGCACCCGTCACGTCTTGGGAAAGTATATAAGAAGTATTCGAACAATAAAAAACGAGCCGCATCTTTCGCAGCTCACAAAGTAAAGCAAGTACACCGCCTTCCCCAGCTCGGCCGAATCAGTGACAGTACGCCTCCACATCGCATCGAATTATCTCTTGTATATAGAGGGACTTTTCGCATGTTGCCAATGGTACGCTAAGAATCTATCTAGACTCCAGATGGATTCTTAATATACCTGAACCTGATGCGAAATAAAATATATGATCAACGCCAACAATTTTCACTAAATAGATGAAATTGTAACGGATATGGAAATCCATGTATGTTTGTTCGCCGGGTATTCCCAAATCAAAGAAGCTGAACGCCAGATTTCCTTGAGGTAAGTTACAACCTTAACAAATAAACTGCGTTGGTGTGGAATATGAATGAATCGGCCCACCGCCCTACATATGGTACTGGCCTGAATTTCTTGGCTCACTTCGAAAGAGAATTTTCGCTGTGGATGTATATATATAGTAATATTGGTCGTGGACAGGTGCAGACATATAAATGCCACCCGACGTGTTTTTTGCCGGCACTGCCTCTTCCTCTACCTAGACTAGAATGTTATTCCAAGCTAGCGCTCTCCTATTCTTTGCCAGCGTCTCACAAATTGTGGCCCAAGTTCCTTTGGCTCCCATCAACGCCGCATGGACAAAGCAATACGATCTATCCCAAGTCCCTAATATCGCAACCAAACCAGTTGGCACTGGTATTTGCGCCTCCACCAGCTGCGGCCCCGACGAGTGTGACAAGTGTTGGGAAAGCTGCGGAAACTGCCCTAGACAAGAGGACGTATATGGATGCAAAAAGGGCGAATGGGCCTTATCTTTCGATGACGGTCCAGAAGAGAGCACCTCGGAGTTGCTCGACATCTTAGACGCTGCCAAGGTCAAAGTTACTCTTCTCATGATCGGCTCCCAGGTCGTCAAATTCCCTCAAATAGTCAAGAGAGCTTATGATGCAGGGCATTTGATTGCTCAACACACCTGGTCACATCCTCATTTGATGACTCTGTCCAACGAGCAAATTGTCGCGGAATTACGGGCAACGGAAGATGCTATCTTCAACGTTACCGGGGTCAAGACCGCCTATATCCGCCCACCATTCGGCGAGGCTGACGATAGAGTGAAGGCCGTCTTCAAAGCCATGGGGTACCAT
>MCFE01000998.1:0-20761 GCA_002104905.1 Basidiobolus meristosporus CBS 931.73
TGGTCAGCACCCGCCAACAAACCACCCCCTCGGACGAGCGTGGCTCCCTGTGGCAAACCTGGTGGGATATCGTTGAGGAGGAGGGATGGACCGGGCTTTGGAAGGGTCTCAAACCATCCCTGGTGTTGGTGGTCAACCCGGCCATCACCTACGGGGCCTTCGAGAAGATCAAGAAGTGGTTCCTGGCGAGATCCGGGGGCAAGTCATTGTCCGCGCTGGAGGTCTTCCTGGTAGGCGCCTTGGCCAAAACCGCGGCCACCCTGATCACCTACCCCTACATCATGGCCAAGGTGAGACTGCAATGGAAGCCACCCAAGAACGCCGAAGGAGCCAAACAGTACGAGCGGTACACCGGCGCGGTGGACGTGCTGAAGAAGGTTTGGAAGAAGGACGGCCTCAAGGGGCTTTACAATGTAAGTGAATCCACCACCACCACCACCACCACCACTCTTCGGTCCATCGGCCCGTCCAGCTAACCTGGCTCTTGTTTAGGGAATGGACGCTCAGATCTACAAGGCGGTTCTCTCCCAGGCGTTGCTTCTCATGCTCAAGGAGAAGCTCACTGTGTACACCCTGATCCTGTTCGCATTCTTCAACCAGCGTAAACTTCGCACCTAGATTCCTCCGTGTCTCGTGACCCACCATCCCATAGTAGCTATACCACCCGGACCTTGGTGTCCTTGATCGATGGATTTCTGGTTGTCTAGTAGTCGGAGTGTAATACCCCCTCACCTTCACCTTCACCTTCACCTTCACCCACACCTTTTCCTTCCCCTTCCCCTTCCCGTTCCCCCTCACTCCCACCTTCACCTACACCCCTTCCGACATCCCCCATCCAGATCTTGAATCCTGATTTCGCTGGGTCCCGGGACGGTTTGCCCAATGTCCGACTTCCCAAAATAAATGAATGATTCCACGGTTGCTCCTACATCCACGTGTTCCCTTCATGCATAAGCGTTCCCACCCACATCGGAGGGATGCCTCGCCCTTGCCTCGGTATTCTACTCGAATCCTCGCCGACCAGCACGGTTGGTTCTAGGTGCTACTCGCGTTGGATTTCCCTGGTCGGAGGGGATCGGAGCGGGAGGGAGGGGGGGGGATCCATCGATCCCCCGTCCTTAAAGCTTATTTGGGATCTGCCCACGGATCCTTGGTTGCACACGACAGCCTGGGTCTCAGCATGCAGCAGCAATCAAGATACCCCCTCCCCCCATCTCCCAGGAAGGGTACCACGTATATTCTGCGGTGGTAATGGTGACGAGGGGGGGGGGAGTGGATTCTCACCTGGATGAAAGGCAAATCAAACTGTTCTCTGGTGTGGCGGATCCCTCCCTCCCTCCCTTCCTCTCCGAAATCACACCACCCACTTGTCAACCCAGGTGACTTCCCTATCTCATCACGTGTCAGGAATGTATGCTGGGAAGGTTGATTCCATGGGAAGTGTTCCCATCAAATCACACCCCTTGCAAAGTCCACACAACTCAGCAGCATCACCCACTGACTGCCTCCTCTGGCTCTGCCACTTCCAATGCCTACCACACCTCTCTACTTGGGTAGTGTGTGGCCAAAGTGGCATCCACCTTCCCACCTTCCCCCTCAACAGTCCCTTCCTTTGCATAGTTTCACATCCCACACTAATCCAGGAATATGCAGCCTATACCTGGCAAAGATCACCTTGATCTAGGATTTCATTGGGGATGGTGGTTGGTGAGTACTCTCCAGTCCCAAACCTTCAAGAAGCATTTCTGGCTGTAGTCCATATTTTGCTGCTCCACAGGCCACCATGCCCACTTAACTGTGATGCAAGTCTCATTCTATGCTGCTCTCCAGTGTTGCACTCCATGCAGTAAATGGGCAACCCCTCTTACAAATGCCTATCACTGGTGCCAATCTTATAACCTTCTGGTGCATATACCATGGGAAGAACTTGCTTTGACATAACCGCTGATTGATGAGATGGAATCAGTGACAGAGTAAATCACCAAAGAAGATGCAATGGTTGCCCCCCTGAATAGCTTGCCAGATGGATTTCAGGGTCTTGTGTTGGCCCTAGAGTTGGACCTGCAGATCTGACTTTAAGTAACATAAATTGAAGGCTCCTGGATGAAAAATTGAGAAAATCAAGCCCTAACAAGAAGGAAGAAGATACATCAATGCATCTGGATATTAGACTTGTTCTGTTGGATAGTGCCACATTGAGCCATGAGTGCCATGGGTATTGAGTACCAGATGCATATCTACAATCCTTTAGTGCTCTTCCACATCTTGTACAACATTGACCTAAAAAAAAAGGTCAAAAAATGGATTTTCTCCATCACAATGAGTGAAACACAGGGGCTGCTTTGCATGAAGATGCAGATCTATGTTTCACACTCTGTGGCCAAGTGTAGGCTCACTTGGCCTCCCTGGCACACTATGGCATCATTTGGCACTCATGGCTCAATGTGGCACTATCCAATGGAACAAGTCTATTTACCTAAAGAGGAACTTGAAGCCCTTTGAATGGAGAACCAAGCCTGCTAGTAGCCACTGCAGAAGGAGAGGACACTTGCCAGACTGGTGCTCTGAAAAGTGAGAAAATAAACTAATCAAGTGCAAACTTGCAAATGATGGTACCACTGGAGACTTGTTATTTGTATATGCACTTAATAATGACTATCAATACAACCTTTAGATGAGGTATAGTGACTCTGGCTCATCTAGATACTTTACACATCAAAAAGTGTTGTGAATTTTGTGATTTCACCTAAACATTCACCCAACTTAGTCACTTGGATCATCATGTAAAAATCTTGGAGAATTCCTGCCAAATTTCTTACTGGGATGTACTTGCAACATTTTCACCAGAACATCAGATGCAAAGAA
Source organism: Basidiobolus meristosporus CBS 931.73 (assembly GCA_002104905.1). Lineage (NCBI taxonomy): Eukaryota > Fungi > Basidiobolomycota > Basidiobolomycetes > Basidiobolales > Basidiobolaceae > Basidiobolus > Basidiobolus meristosporus. The sequence goes on from MCFE01000998.1 coordinate 2,866, forward strand.
CATGAAAACTCTCAAAGTTGTCCAAACCACCCCAAACTTGGACCCAATTATCTTACATCCAATTCCTCAAAGGTGTCCAAACAGCCCCATACTTTGCACACAGTCTCTTGGGACCTTCCTAGGCATATTCTACATGTCTTGATTGCCAAGACCACATAAAAGCACAAGTACTGCTATTACACCCAATAAGTCAATAAGTAAAAACTGCATAATCCGCTAGTGCTACCAGTCATTGCCTAACCCTTTGAAAATAATTCTGTCCTACAGGTGGATCCAATCTGCACCAGCCATCAGGATACCACATTGAGGCTGCCATAATGCTTGCAGTTTGGAATTATTGACCCTCCTCACAATCTTATGACAGGATTGCAACAGTATTTTGCCAAATATGTGATTAAACTTGGAAGTATTTTAGCAGTCCCTGGGCAATATTTGTTGTGAAAATTTGTAATTCCACCTAAATATTCACCTAACTTAGTCACTTAGATCATTACCCTCAAATCCTAGAGAATACTGACCAAATTTCTTGTCAGGATTTACTTGTAATATTTTCACCAAAATACCAGGTACCCAGAACATGAAGATTCTCAAAGTTGTCCAAACAGCCCCATACTTTGCACACATGCTCTTGGGACCTTCCTTAACCTATTCTACATGTTTGGTATGCCAAGACCAGGTAAAAGTATAAATACTACTTTTACATTCAATAAATCATTAAGTGAAAACCACATGATCTCCTTGTTCTCCCAATCACTTCCAATATCTCCAAGACTCTTACAACATGTTATGAGCTCCAAGCTGTCACTCTCTGCAATGTCTACTGCTGCTATTACTGGAATTTTTCCCTCTGCTGAAAAGTTGGATGGATCTAACTACCAAGTGTGGAAGGTGAAGATGAAGATGCTGCTACAAGAAAGAGGCCTTTGGGATATTGTCATGGGAGAAGAATGCCCTCCTAAAAACGTGGGTGAGGAAGCCTTAAAGCACCAGAAGAAAGAACAAAGTGCCTTTAACTGCATTTGCCTTAATGTCAAAGACAAATTGCTAATTCAATGTTCAAGAGCAAAAACAGCAAAGAATGTCTGGAAGGCATTAGAGGACACCTACCAGTCATGTTCAGCTGCTAAGAAAATGTATCTGAGACAAAAATTCTTTACAACAAAGATGCTGCCAGGAGAAGAAATGAGAAATCTGATTAACAGAATTACCCTGCTGGTAGATGAAATGGAATCTGTGGGCATACCAACTACTGATGAGGATGTGGTAGTTACCATCCTGAATAGCCTGACAGACAGGTTTCAGGGCCTTGTATCAGCCCTAGAGTCCAGAACTGAAGATTTGACCTTAAACTAAGTATAGGGAAGGCTCCTGGATGAAGAATTAAGAGAATCAAGTGCCAATAAGAAGGAAGAAGAAAATGCTTTAATAAGCAATGATAACCAACAAAGGAGGTACCCAAGACCCTACAAAGGCAACAGCAACCTCTTTTGCAGCTACTGCAAAAGGAAAGGATACACATCAGACTGGTGCTTCAGAACAAAAGATAGTCAGCAGAAAAAGCCGGAATATGGATATGCTGCAACAACTGAAGATAGACTATTCATATATGCACTAAATAATACCATAAACAAGGATTCTCAGATGTGGTATATTGACTCTCAATCATCTCAACACTTTACACACCAAAAAGAGCTTTTTACCCAATATCAAGAAATTCCAATCAAGAAGGTTTTCATGGATGACAATTGCACACTTGATGCAGTGGGAGAAGGAACTATCCAAGTAAACCTAAGAAGTAGTGAAGGAAGCCATTCACTGACCTTTAAAGAAGTACTCTATGTACCAGAAATAGCCAAGAACCTACTATCTGTAAGCAAGGCCACTGCAGAAGGACTCAGTTTCAGCTTTGACAAATCTGGATGCAAGATCACTGATCAAGATGGTGCCCATAATGCTTTAGGTATTAGAGATCAGAACCTATACAAGTTGACTTATATTCCATCATATTTGGAAGCCAATATATGTAACTTAAATGAAGAAACACCAATGCTTTGGCACAGGAGATTTGGGCACATCAATTTTGATTATTTGCGCAAAATGATCAAAGATCAGCTAATTTCTGGAGTGAGAATTGATCCCCCAGCTAATTTGGAGCACTGTGAAGCCTGCATATATGGGAAACAAGCCAGACAACTGTTCAAGAGCTCTGGGATGATCAAAACTAAGAAAAAATTAGATCTAATTCACTCAGATCTGTGTGGACCTATGCAAAATTTATCCTTAGGCAGGATGAAGTATTTAATCACTTTTATTGATGATTACACAAGATACACATGAGTCTACTTCACGGAGAGAAAGGAAGAAGCTCTGTTCAAGCTCAGGGAATTTAAAGCCATGGTGGAGAGAGAAACTGGTGAAAAAATCATGAAAATACACTCTGACAATGGTGGAGAATATACCTCAAAACTCTTCATCCACTTCTGCAAAATTCATGGGATAAAGCAAGAGACTACTGTACCATACTCCCCACAGCAAAATGGAGTAGCAGAACATGCTAACAGATCAATAATTGATATGGCAAGATCTATGATCCATGATCAAAAATTATCCTATGATTTTTGGGTGGAATCAGTTGCCACTGCTGTATATCTTAGAAATAGAAGTTATAGCAGAATACTTTGTGATTCTACTCCATTAAAGGCATGGTATGGGTACAGACCAAGTGCAGAACATCTAAGAATATTTGGGTGTACAGCATATGCCAAGAAACTCCCCAGCTATCAGCCAAAATTTGAGCCAAAAAGTGTAAAATGCATATTTTTGGGCCACTGCAATGAGAGTAAAGCATACAGACTCAGCCATACCAAAGCAAGGAAGCTCACCAAGTCCAGGGATGTGTTGTTTGATGAAAATTCAAAATTTTCACAAAAAAAGACATCAGATGATGACAAAAATCTGATCTCAATCTACCAACTATCAGGATTGAAGCAGAGCAAAATAATGAAAATTTTTTCACTCCAGAGGACTCTACAACCATGGTTCAGCTAGAATCAGTGCCCAGGAATATCCCAGAAGTGATCATTCCAGTATCAAATGCCCAGAGATCAAAATGGACAAGAAATAGCCCAAATCACTATATCAATGAGGGCACAAAATTAGTCTATGCCTATTCAGTCCATATTGCTGAGCCCCAGACTGTAAAAGAGGCCCTAAATAGCCCTTAGACAAAGTTTTGGAGATCTGCAATGGCTGAGGAATATCTGGCCCTGATGGAATATCCAACTTGGGACTTAGTCAAATTACCAATCAACCAAAAATCAATTGGATGCAGATGGGTCTTCAAGACAATATACAAGACTGATGGTACAATTAAAAGATACAAAGCAAGACTTGTGGCAAAAGGAAACTCTCAAACAAAAGGACCTGACTATACTGAGATCTTCTGGCCAGTAGCCAAGTTTAATTCTGTCAGATTAATTTTGGCTATTGCAGCCAAATATAAGTTTTTTATTCATCAAATGGATGTAAAAGCTGCATTTTTGAATGGAGAACCTGATGAGGATGTGTATATGGACCAGCCTGATGGGTTTGTAGACCAAGATAACTCCCATTTGGTCTGCAAGCTTAAAAAGTCACTATATGGTCTCAAACAATCACCAAGAGCCTGGAATTGCAAGATAGATTCTTATTTGGAATCTTTGAGTTTCAAAATGAGTAATGCTGACTATAGTATATACTATAAGCCAGATAGAGCAAATCCAGCTCTATTAGCTCTATATGTGGATGATCTTATTATAGACGCCAATAACCTAGAAACATTGGAAGAGACAAAATCCAGCCTATCTAAGGAGTTCAAGATGACCAATCTAGGAGAACTCAGTTACTACTTAGGGATTAAGTTCTCTGTAGACAGAAGTACCCAGACTATTACCCTAAGCCAATCCAGTATACTCAAGATATACTAAAGAAGTACCAAATGGAAGACTGTAAACTGGCAGCTACCCTAATGGAGACAAACCTTAACTTGGTCAAAACTCAACCAAATCAAGAGAGTTTGGTTCCATCTGAAAGCCCTGACTTTCCTTATCAATCTATGATTGGCAGTTGGATGTACATCTTGCTTGGAACATGTCCAGATATATAATATTCAGTGGGAGTTGTCAGTCAACATAATCAGAACTATGGATCTGATCATATAGCAGCAGTTAAGCAGATAGCAGCAGTTCCTTTTAGATATCTAAAATCTGCTTAAGATACACTTATAAGGATTCAGAGCAGGATTTTATTGGATACTCTGATGCTGATTGTGGAAGAAATTTAGAAGACAGAAGATCCACCACAAGATACACCTTTCTTTACTGTAAAGAAGTAATATCATGGAACTCAAGAAAGCAACCAACCATAACACTTTCTACCACAGAGGCAGAGTATATGGCAGCCTGTGAAGCTACAAAAGAAGCAATGTGGTTAAGAAAGCTTTTTACAGATTTAGGCCTATGTCAAAAAACACCTATTACTTTATTTCAATATAATCGAGGATGTATACAATTAGGTGAAAATCAAACTTTTCATGCTAGAACCAAGCACATAGATATTAGACATCATTTCATATGTGAAGCTATAGAGAACAACTTAGTTATCTGAGTCAAATGTACTACAGATGAAATGATTGCAGACATATTTACCAAAGCATCAGCTAGAGACAAGTTTAAATATCTTAGGTCAAAATTAGGACTAGTCAGTATGAACATTGAGCTGAGTGGGAGTGTTGTAAAAACTCATAATTCCACCTAAATATTCACCTAACTTAGTCACTTAGATCATTACCTTCAAATCCCAGAGAATACTGACCAAAATTCCTTGTTGGGATTTACTTGGAATATTTTCACTAAAATACCAGGTACCCAGAAATTGAAAATTCTCAAAGTTGTCCAAACAGCCCCAAACTTTGCACACATGTTCTTAGGACCTTTCTTAACCTATTCTACATATTTGTAATGCCAAGACTATGTAAAAGTATAAACACTACTTTTACATTCAATAAATCATTAAGTGAAAACCACATAATCTACTAGTTCTCCCAATCACTTCCAATATCTTCAAAACTTTTACAACAATATTTGCATGGCATTCTGATGGTCTTATTGCAGTCTACACTAACTTCAACAGTCCTAACTGACCAGCAGAAGCAAGCACCTTATATGAAAAAAACTTCAATGGTATGTTGGCAGCCTTGATGCATACATCCATTGGCATTATATTGGCAGTATGGCAGCATACAGTATGTCCTGTATAATGATACTGTCCAATTTACCAAATGGTGTTTCCTTTTGCTACCCTCCTTGTGCCACTCATATATTCTATTGTAAAATCACCCCTCTTTATTTGCTTGCCCACTGCCACCATGCATATTTCACATAAAGTTTTTGTCAAGAAAGAACTATGGCCTCCTGCTCACTGACCTCTACATACAGGTACATCCACTGCAACTGACACACTTCTATCATCTCAGCTTTATGACTTTACATTGCAATACTCACAAAGTGGCCATATACCATGTATTGCTGTTAGCATAAGCATCTTGCAAGCATAAGCTTAGTTGCCTCCACTTTTGCCATGAGCACCTCTTGAATATCCTCAAAATACTTTTTGGTACTGGCCATATATTTTGAATCATGGCTGGTTTTTTGCCCCCCTTATAGGTGTGCTCAGGTTCTTGTTTGTATGAATTTTGTATTAAAGGAAAAGAAATTGGCTAGTACTCAGAAGAAACCTGGCATACTTTGGTTATGTTGTCTTAATATAAATTAACTGCTTGTTGCATCCAACCCAATTGTGCCCCACTTAACTAATTACCCACACATTGTCCTGATCATATTACATGAAGTCACTTGGCTTTATAAGGTGTTTGTGACATTTTTCTCTATGTGTGTTGTCTCAATGTGTATTAGAGCTTTGCTGGATTCATACTGGATACAGTTGTGAGGGGAGATAAGATCACAATATATGGCTGAGCCTTCTTCTTCACAGCTTATACTCTTTGTGCCACTTTTAGAAGGCAGAGATGCACTAACCCTATGAAAAATAATTTGGTCCCATGGATGGATACAATCCAGATCAGCCATCAAGATCCCATTCAGAGACTGTCATAATAACAGCAGCTTGGAATTAGTAACCCTCCTAACAATCTTATGATGGGATCATAATGGTGTTTCACTAATTTTACAACCAATAAAGGGATAAAACTTGACAATATTTTAAAGGTGCTAAGACAATATTTGCATGCTATTGTTGCGGTCTTTCAGTGCTCTATTACTATTTTACATGGATTTGGTTGGCCAGGACATCCATTTGCCTTATATGGTAAGAAACTTGACAGTATTTTGACAGCCTCACAGTAAGACTCTGATGGCATTATATTGGCAGTATGACAGCCTACTGCTGGCTCTGTTTAATCCTACCGTACCAACTTACCAAATGCTGTTTCCTTTTTCTACGTCCCCTTGTGCAATTCATATATTCCACTGTAGATTCACCCCTCTTTATTTGCTTACCCACTACTACCTTGGGTATTCCACATAGAGTTTGAATCAAAAAAAAACTATGGCCTCCTGCTTACTAACCTCTACAAATGTGCACACCTGCCACAATTGACATACTTCTATCACCTCAACTTTACGGCTTTTGAGTGTGATACTTGCAAAGTTGCCATATACCTTGTACTGCTTGTAACATATACATCTTGCAAATATATGCTTGGTTGTTGCCACTTCTGCCATGAATACCTCCTGAATATCCTCAAAGAACTTCTAGGTATCTAGCCAATATATTCCTTCTCCCTGCTGGATTCTAGTCCCGCTTATGGGTGCGTTCTGGCTTTTGTTTGTGTGAATTCCATACTGAATGGTGTAGAAGTTGGCTTGTGACCATGAGATATCCAGCATATCAAGGTAGAGTTTTCCTGATGAGAATTAGTTGCTTGTAGCACCCAACCCAACTTTGTATTACTTAACTGATTACCCACACATTGGGACTGCTTAGCTTCTTAATGCCATAGGCATAGGTTTCTCCATGTGCACATTTGTCCTCAGTATTTTCCAACTCTTTTTGGCTGTCCTCAATACGCCAACTCATCACATCCATGACAGACTTGAAGGTAATATTCTTGACAAGATTGGGATACGGTAGTACCTGCAACTTGACTTGTCTTCCTATCTCCCCACACATCTGCTCCATAGGAAACTCCCAAAAGGTGAAGCAAGGCCCAATATTCTCCACACACTGTGCAAGATGGAGTAGAGAATGGATACAGTAGTGGCAGAGATCTACGCGTTCAGCTTTATGTTTGTAATATAGCCGCTCAAATCCTGACACAAACTCATCATACAACAGCTGTAGATGTGTCAAGTTGGCATAGGTGATCTGCTTCTGGATAAATATTCCTACAATGTCCACATATGACTTGTAATGCTTCCAATGTACTCTTGGTAGGAATGGCTTCAGAACACCACCTGAATAAATAGACTTGTTCCGTTGGATAGTGCCACATTGAGCCATGAGTGCCAAATGATGCCATAGTGTGCCAGGGAGGCCAAATGAGCCTATACTTGGCCACAGAGTGTGAAACAGAGCTCAGCATATTCATGCAAAGCTGCCCCTGTGTTTCACCTATGATGTAGCAGAAAATTCATTTTTTGATGTTTTTTTGTGGATCAATGTTGTGCAGGATGTGAAAGAGCACAGAAGAACTGAAGACATGCATCAGGTACACAATACCCATGGCACTCTGAATCTATCTCCTGTGGCTTGTAGCTTGTCACAAAAATGCATGGTACTATCTTGGTCCACTGGTACTATCTGGCACTATATTAAATTATTAGCCCTAAAGTAAGATCTATACAAAGCAATTATAGTGCCAGATAGTACCAGTGGACCAAGATAGTGCCATGCATTTTTGTGACATGCTACAAGCCACAGGAGCTAGATTCAGAGTGCCATGGGTATTGTGTACCTGATGCTTGTCTTCAGTTCTTCTGTGCTCTTACACATCCTGCACTACATTGACCAAAAAAAAAAGGTCAAAAAATGGATTTTCTGCAACACAATGAGTGAAATACAGGGGCGGCTTTGCATGAAGATGCTGAGCTCTGTTTCACACTCTGTGGCCAAGTATAGGCTCATTTGGCCTCCCTGGCACACAATGGCATCATTTGGCACTCATGGCTCAATGTGGCACTATCCAACAGAACAAGTATAATGCATATCTAGTTCATCCAGTCTTTGCATTTGTATTGTTGCATATGTGTGTGAATATTAATTGGAGCCTGTGAAAAGTGCCTAGGGTAGCAGATACTCTGTGATATCTTGCTAATTCTTTCAAATTTCTCTGGTATCTCAAAGGGCTCATTTAGCTTGAAATGCCCCATGTACATGTTGGTCATCAGTATAGGGATATTGTTGAAAAGCAAATGTATTGCTCCCAGTGAAAAGGTTTTGCTCCATCAGATACCCTCTATCTTAAGTATCTCTGGTTTCCAATTGATTCCATATTCCTATCAATGGCTTATAGCTTGCCAACTTTGCTGCAATTACATGCTTACTTCTGTATGTTCTCTCTGTGGAAAGATGATGTTCTTAGTGCTGGTGCTTGGGTATAATAATGGGTGTGAGTTATGGAGTAAATCCCCTGGATCTCACACATTTGACAGCAATACCGTCCATTTTGCCTAGGGAAACCTGCTATCTTGCTGATGGCTGGGGTATCTCCAATGCAAATAATAATATGCGCTTTTACATGATGGCCATTTACTGTTATCCTGCTGGAAAGCATACAAAATTCATTCAGCAATGGATACAGGTAGCTATCCAGGTTGGATGGTGATTTAGGCCCAGATACCAGTGAGACTACTATCCAATTATTGCTCTGATACCGTGAGATGGGCAGCAGAATCAGATTGATGAGAATCAGTGGCCAGCAGGATTTGCTGATAGAGTACGTGTTTAATGAGAATCCATCAAGTGCTAAGGCAAAGGCATGGTCATACATACATTCAAAGTAGCCCTTGCTTCTTAGCTGTTTGTAATGTTCGCCATCAAATATTTTGAATAGGTTTTTGCTTGATTGATACTGAGTGTAGTACTGTATAGCTTTGCAATATTTGTTGGACTGCATCAGCTTCCTCAAACGTGGTATGACTGGAATATATCTGGAGTGTGAGCAATGTTTTCCCTCAATGGTGGTGGATTCCTGACAATTTGGACATGTTGCAATGGTAGCATTTTTGGATGTGAATGCCATGCAACTGTTAGCACATGCTGGAATCAGGACAATCTCTGGATCATATGTTGCCAGCTGCATGACAGTTGTTCACTTGTACCATGTACATGGTAAGTTGCATCCTGGTATGATTTTGGCATGAAGTAGTAATAAATCCTCAAAGCCCACATTACTGATATTAGTGGATACGTGCCACTTCTCTGGCCACAACATTACATCATTCACCAGTGAAAGGATTACTGGGCTCACTTGGCTCCATAAAGTATCCTTGGCATTTGTTTCAATAGGTGTTGTCTCATTGCATATAGGGATTTGACCAGGCTCATATGTAGTACTGTTGTTAGGGGAGATAGGCTCAAAATTCATCAGTGAACCTTCTTCATCAGAGCTATCACTCTGCATGCCATATTCAGAAGGCTGAGGTGAGCCTAAAGGCGTCACAAATTCACCTGACTCTGTTTGCACAAGGTGACAAAGACGGCCAGGCACCAATATAGAAGTATCAACTGGCTGGCAAGATAATGTTGGTACAGTAGTGACCAATGAATAGTCAAATATGACTTGGGTGGCAAAACACTGGCCATGATCCTTGCAATTTTCCTATGCTGTTGGCATGCTTCATGGCTAAGAGGCTTACCACAATAGCCACACGGTCTTTTTTCTACTCTCTTACGGCATTGAGTCAAAGTAGTCTTGTCCATGGGGCAAACAGTTAGACCTTTAACAACATAACACTATTATATCACTTTTTGGTCAATACTCATGTGAACTTAAGACAGTCTTGTATTTGAGACATTGCACCTACATGACTGTAAGATTCAGTGATGACCTGCCATAGTAAGCATTATAAATAAAGTTGTGGCACTACATACACACATATATGTAACACTATTTCCCCTTTGGTCTGACTCACTTCCATATATATGCCACCAAAAAATAAAGCAAAGTTGTCTGGTTCTCAACCAAACCCCACCACTGACAACAACAGAAGAAGGGTTGGACAACAGCTTGCTGTGACATTCAGTGCAACAAGTGGGGCTACATCCAAAAAAGGCCCTGTGGACAGTGTGCCTATTGAAGGTAATAATGCGGACTGCTCAGGCTCTCAGTCAAGTAGGCAGCTGAAAATCTCTGCGGAGCCACAAGCTGACCATTATGCTCAGGCAGTTGATGTTGTAAGAGTCTTGGAGATATTGGAAGTGATTGGGAGAACAAGTAGATTAAGTGGTTTTCACTTAATGATTTATTGAATGTAAAAGTAGTATTTATACTTTTACCTGGTCTTGGCATTACAAACACGCCGAATAGATTAAGAAAGGTCCCAAGAACATGTGTGCAAAGTTTGGGGCTGTTTGGACAGCTTTGAGAATTTTCATGTTCTGGGTACCTGTTATTTTGGTGAAAATATTTTAAGTAAATCCCAACAAGTAATTTGGTCAGTATTCTCTAGGATTTGAAGGTGATGATCTAAGTGACTAGGTTAGGTGAATATTTAGATGGAAATACAAATCTCTACAACACTCCCACTCAGCTAAATGTTCATACTGACTAGTCCTAATTTTGACCTAAGATATTCAAACTTGTCTCTAGCTAATGGTTTGGTAAATATGTCTGCAATCATTTCATCTGTAGGACAGTAAACTAAGCTAACTAAGTTATTCTCTATAGATTCACGTATGAAATGATGTCTAATATCTATGTGCTTGGTTCTAGCATGAAAAGTTGGATTTCTACCTAATTGTATACATCTTTGATTATCTTAAAATAAAATAATAGGTGTTTTTTGACATAGGCCTAAATCTGTAAGCAGCTTTCTTAACCACATTGTTTCTTTTGTAGCTTCACAGGCTGCCATATACTCTGCCTCTGTGGTGGAAAGTGCTACAGTTGGTGGCTTTCTTGAATTCCATGAAATTGCTCCTTTACAGTAAAGAAAGGTGTATCCTGTGGTGGATCTTCTGTCTTCTAAATTTTGTCCCCAATCTGCATCAGAGTATCCCACAAGATCTTGTTCTGAGTCCCTATAAGTGTATCTTAAGCAAATATCAGCAGTTCCTTTTAGGTATCTAAAAATCTGCTTAACTGCTGCAATATGATCAGATCCATAGTTCTGATTATGTTGGCTGACAACTCCCACTGAATATGAGATATCTGGACGTGTTCCAAGCATGAAATACATCAGACTGCCTACCATAGATTGATAAGGAAAGTCAGGGCTTTCAGATGGAACCAAGCTCTCTTGATTTGGTTGAGTTTTGACCAAGTTAAGGTTTGTCTCCATTGGGGTAGCTGCCGGTTTACAGTCTTCCATTTTGTACTTCTTTAGTATATCTTGAATATACTTGGATTGACTTAGGGTGATAGTCTGGGTACTTCTGTCTATGGAGAACTTAATCCCTAAGTAGTAACTGAGTTCTCCTAGATTGGTCATCTTGAACTCCTTAGATAGGCTGGATTTTGTCTCTTCCAATGTTTCTAGGTTATTGGTGGCTATAATAAGATCATCCACATATAGAGCTAATAGAACTGGATTTGCTCTATCTGGCTTATAGTTTATACTATAGTCAGCATTACTTCTTTTGAAACTCAAGGATTCCAAATGAGAATCTATCTTGCAATTCCAGGCTCTTGGTGATTGTTTGAGACCATATAGTGACTTTTTAAGCTTGCAGACCAAATAGGGGTTATCTTGGTCAGCAAACCCATCAGGGTGGTCCATATACACATCCTCATCAAGTTCTCCATTCAAAAATGCAGTTTTTACATCCATTTGATGAATAAAAAACTTATATTTGGCTGCAATAGCCAATATTAATCTGATGGAATTAAACTTGGCTACCAGTGCAAAGGTCTCAGTATAGTCAAGTCCTTTTGTTTGAGAGTATCCTTTGGCTACAAGTCTTGCTTTGTATATTTCAGTTGTACCATCAGCTTTGTATTTTGTCTTGAAGACCCATCTGCATCCAATTGATTTTTGGTTCATTGGTAATTTGACTAAGTCCCAAGTTTGATTATCCATCAGGGCCTGATATTCCTCAGTCATTGCAGATCTCCAAACTTCATCTTAGGGCTATTTAGGGCCTCTTTTACAGTCTGGGGTTCATCAACATGGACTGAATAGGCATAGGCTAAGTTTGTACCCTCATTGATATAGTAATTTGGGCTATTTCTTGTCCTATTGGATCTCCAGGCATTTGATACTGGAATGATCACTTCAGGGATATTCCTGGGCACTGATTCTGGCTGAACCACGGTTGTAGAGTCCTCTGGAGTGAAAAAATTTCCATTGTCTTGCTCTGATTCAATCCTGACAATTGGTGGACTTGAGATCAAATATTTGTCATCATCTGATATCATTTTTTGTGAAAATTTTGAATTTTCATCAAATAACACATCCCTGGACTTGATCAGCTTCTTTGCTTTGGTATTGTAGAGTCTGTATGCCTTACTCTCATTGCAGTAGCCCAAAAATATGCATTTTGCACTTTTTGGCTCAAATTTTGACTGATTTCCGGCCAGTTTTTTGGCAAATGCTGTACACCCAAATATTCTTAGATGTTCTGCACTTGGTCTGTACACATACCATGCTTCAAATGGTGTGGAATCACAAAGTATTCTGTTATAACTCCTATTTTTAAGGTATACAGCAGTGGCAACTGATTCCGCCCAAAAATCACAGGATAACTTTTGATCATGGATCATAGATCTTGCCATATCAGTTATTGATCTGTAAGCTTGTTCTGCTACTCCATTTTGCTGTTGGGAGTATGGTACAGTAGTCTCTTGCTTTATCCCATGAATTTTGCAGTAGTGGATGAAGAGTTTTAAGGTATATTCTCCACCATTGTCCAAGCCTATTTTCATGATTTTTTCACCAGTTTCTCTCTCCACCATGGCTTTGAACTCCCTGAACTTACACAGAGCTTCTTCCTTTCTCTCCATAAAGTAGACCCATGTGTATCTTGTGTAATCATCAATAAAAGTGATCAAATATTTCATCCCGCCTAAGGATAAATTTTGCATAGGTCCACAGAGATCTGAGTGAATTAGATCTAATTTTTTCTTAGTTTTGATTAACCCAGAGCTCTTGAACGGTTGTCTGGCTTGTTTCCCATATATGCAGGCTTCACAGTGCTCCAAATTAGCTGGGGGATCAATTTTCACTCCAGAAATTAGCTGATCTTTGATCATTTTGTGCAAATAATCAAAATTGATGTGTCCAAATCTCCTGTGCCAAAGCATTGGTGTTTCTTCATTTAAGTTACATATATTGGCTTCCAAATATGATGAAATATAAGTCAACTTGTATAGATTCTGATCTCTGATGCCTGTAGCAATATGGGCACCATTTTGATCAGTGATCCTGCGTCCAGAATTGTCAAATCTGAAACTGAGTCCTTCTGCTGTGGCCTTGCTTACAGAGAGTAGGTTCTTGGCTATTTCTGGTACATAGAGTACTTCTTTAAAGGCCAGTGTATGGCTTCCTTCACTGCTTCTAAGGTTTACTTGGATAGTTCCTTCTCCCACTGCATCAAGTGTTCTATTGTCACCCATGAAAACCTTCTTAATTGGAATTTCTGGATATTGGGTAAAAAGTTCTTTTTGGTGTGTAAAGTGTTGAGAAGCTCCAGAGTCAATATACCACATCTGTGAATCCTTGTTTGTGGTCATGTTTAGTGCAGGTATGAATAGTCTATCTTCAGTTGTTGCAGCATTTCCATATTCAGTCTTCTTTGCTGATAATCTCTCTTTTTGAGACACCAGTCTGATATGTGTCCTTTCCTTTTGCAGTGATTGCAAAATAGGTTGCTGTTGCCTTTGTAGGGTCTTGGGTACCTCCTTTGTTGGTTATCATTGCCTATTAAAGCATTTTCTTCTTCCTTCTTATTGGCACTTGATTTTCTTAATTCTTCATCCAGGAGCCTTCCATATACGTAATTTAAGGTCAAATCTTCAGTTCTGGACTCTAGGGCTGATACAAGGCCCTGAAACCTGTCTGTCAGGCTATTCAGGATGGTAACTATCACATCCTCATCAGTAGTTAGTACACCCACAGATTCCATCTCATCTACCAGCAGGGTAATTCTGTTAATTAGATTTTTCATTTCTTCTCCTGGCAGCATCTTTGTAGTAAAGAATTTTTGTCTAAGATACATTTTCTTGGCAGCTGAACATGACTGGTAGGTTTCTTCTAATGCTTTCCAGGCATTCTTTGCCGTTGTGGTGGTGTATAAGTTCAAGGGAGAGATACGTCCAACACTTCTCAAGTGTTTTGTGTGTGGGGTGTTCACTGGGTGCAATAACCTCTGGCAAAAGCTTGCTAGGAATACTTGGGTTCTGTCTCTAATCTAATGTAAAGGGGAATAAAGCCACAAGCTTGTCAAGGGAAAACTATTGAGCTACAATCCCCAACTTAGTTGGCGTCTTAACAAAAGTATGTGCTGGGTTCAGCGTCCTTTGAGATGACAATGCACTAAAGCTTCCAAAGTCAAAACAACTGTAAACTCCACCAGCAGGGACTTGATAAGAATGCAGCTTTGGTCAATAGTTACAAAGACAGAAAAGTATCTTTGCCTGTACAAGAACAAACTTGGGAAAGAATCAAATATAATAAAAGATACCTACTCTGAGTATTCCTCACAAGTAGTGCCTCCAAGGTCAGTTGGCTGTCAGCGCGGTTTCCTGGGAGTGTCCTGTGGTTTAGGGTTGGAAGTTCAGGTAGCAGCAGGTAGCAGTGATCACACTAATCAACAAGTTGGTATATTGATAAAAGGGATGATGATTTATTGTTGAGGGATAGCCTCCATTGTATACTTTTCTCACTGGCTAAGTGATTACTAATCATGGTGTTCCAGAAGGTTCCGGAGATCAATAGAAATCTTAATGACATGAGAATGACCTAAGAATGTTCTAAGTAGGTGCCGGTGTAGTGGGGTGACAGTGACACTCACTGACAGATGTGCTCATTCCCTTATTTTCTACTTCCCTATATCTCTACTACACTTATTTTAGTTTTATCCCATTTGTCTTACCCAATCAGTACTATCCCATAAGCCGGTTGACTATCACACCTGCTTACCTTATTGCATAAGTTACCCCTCACTTTATGTAAGATTACTAGCTATAAGTACTTCTATATTAGGCAAGTACCCGTGCCAGTACCCGTGACACATGATCAGCCCGTGTCACCATCCCTACTATCTCCATACCGTATATGGTATCCCCATGTTACACAGGTTTCAGAATACTGATTCCTGATTGGTTGGATGTGCTGTGCCTCTTAGAACCTTCCGGCACCTACTTAGAACATTCTTAGGTCATTCTGATGTCATTAAGATTTCTATTGAACTCCGGAACCTTCTGGAACACCATGATTAGTAATCACTTAGCCAGTGAGAAAAGTATACAAGGGAGGCTATCCCTCAACAATAAATCATCATCCCTTTTATCAATATACCAACTTGTTGATTAGTGTGATCACTGCTACCTGCTGCTACCTGAACTTCCAACCCTAGACCACAGGACACTCCCAGGAAACCGCGCTGACAGCCAACTGACCTTGGAGGCACTACTTGTGAGGAATACTCAGAGTAGGTATCTTTTATTATATTTGATTCTTTCCCAAGTTTGTTCTTGTACAGGCAAAGATACTTTTCTGTCTTTGTAACTATTGACCACAGCTGCATTCTTATCAAGTCCCTGCTGGTGGAGTTTACAGTTGTTTTGACTTTGGAAGCTTTAGTACATTGTCATCTCAAAGGACACTGAACCCAGCACATACTTTTGTTAAGACGCCAACTAAGTTGGGGATTGTAGCTCAATAGTTTTCCCTTGACAAGCTTGTGGCTTTATTCCCCTTCACATTAGATTAGAGACAGAACCCAAGTATTCCTAGCAAGCTTTTGCCAGAGGTTATTGCACCCAGTGAACACCCCACACACAAAACACTTGAGAAGTGTTGGACGTATCTCTCCCTTGGACCTATACACCACCACATATTTGGCACCCAACATGGGGGGTTCATACAAGCTCCCTAGGACCCAACAAGATTTACCTGAAGATTTGAGCTGTTATCCACCTATTGAAAAGAGACTACCAATATTACCAAGATTACAACACCAACCTACCTGCCCAAAATGAACTCTATGCCATTACCACTCTCACATGGAGCCCCACAGTTTGATGGAAAGAATGTGGAAAGCTTCATATTCAAATGGGAGAAGCTCTGCAAGATGTGCAGCCTATCTGAACAAGAAATGGCTGAAGACTTCCCCTACTACTGCACCAATGATATTACCACTAAGCTTCTCAGACAAGGAGACATTCTCACTGACTGGGCCTTAATGAAGACCTACCTACAGACCAAGTATGGTAGACCCCAGATATACTATGGAATTGAAGACCTCAGGCGCTTTGGAAGAACTGGACTTTCCAAGCTGCCACTTGAAGAGTTCATTCAACAGTATGAAGATATGGCCAAGCCACTCCTAGAGTCCCAGGCTATAACTGAGTTTACCGTGACACTTTACCTTGCACAAGGGCTTCCCCAGGACTTGGCAAGGAAAGTTGACTTACATGCAGCCAAGGATGACAAGTCTGGCATTCCTTGCTTTGCAGAGATGAAATGTGTTCTCCTAGAGGCAAAGTAAACTTCTACCTTTATGAGACTCCTGACATCTAATCTGCCAGACCAGTCAACCAAGGAGCCAAGGAGTGCTGCTGCTGACAATCAGACCTACACTACCGACAGAATTGACCAACTTGCTGAACAGCTACAGAAGTTAGCCCTCCAGATTAATGGCTGAGCTGAGGTTGCTACTGAGGGACAAAGACCTTTGCCCTGGCACTGCATCTGGTGTGACTCTACTCAGCATACCAAACAAGAATGCTCAGAGCTTAGTCAGCTACTCAGAGAAGGAGCAGTACAGTTTGATGCTGATGGAATGCTTGCTGACAAGGAAGGAAGAAGGATTCCCACTAATTTCCAAAGAGGAGGGATGAGAGCCCTTTTCCAGAAATCTGACTCAGCAACCAGAAAGATTACTGTTGATGCCCCTATTGGGACTCATAAAGTGAATCCAAGCAGCCCTGACAACAGAAAATATCAAGTTGATGCCTTTGCTACCAAAAGACACCTCCCTGAAGAACCTGCCAAACCCATCCTTAGAAGACCACAATTTGAAGAACCTGAAGTTGTTATTGACAAGAGGCCTAGTATGCTGCCCACCCAAGATCCATTGCCTCACTTTGAGATGACCTCAAAGATAGCAAGCTACTCAAGCCCTCAACTGATTACTGAGAAGCTGCTGAAGCAAAACCTCACTTTGTTGGTTGGAGAAATCATGAGTGTATCCCCATCTGTTAGGAAGACCTTTGATGAGCAGCTTAGAACAAGACGACAAGCTGTTGAACATATGGACACCCATATAATTCAGACAAACCATGAAGACCACCAAAAAGATGACAACACTACTGAGTATAAGACCTTTTACTCAGTTGCAACTGCTGTGGTGAAAGGATATATATGATGACCCTGTTGACTGCCATATTGACAGTGGCTCAGAGATTTGTGTTATGCCGCTAGACTTCTGGAAGACACTTAGAAGCAAGGAGCTACTG
>MCFE01000999.1:0-20678 GCA_002104905.1 Basidiobolus meristosporus CBS 931.73
TCCAGATCAGGTATAAATGACAAAACCTCAACTTGGCTTAGAATAGAGCACTATATTTCTTAGCTCATGTAGGGTCTACATAATAATAGTAACTGTCCCTGCACATAATATGGACACACAGTGAAGTTGTCTAAATGAATAAGACTGTTGTCTGGAAATAAGGAAACTCCAGATCTGTCACGAATGACAAAACCCTGGCTTGCCAAAAGTTGGTCAATTTTGCTCAAATATCAAGCATTGGATAGCCCAGAGGCCATATTACAATATTTCAATCTGAGAATCAGGCTCAACTCATTATTCAAGTACGTGCAACTGATCCATATCAGTGATTGGTCATTTGAACAGATTGTTTCAATTTTTAGGCATGCTAATAAGTGGGTATGCACCTTGAGTTGTAGGTTACTTCTCAATTAAGTTGTGCACAAATGCATCTACCATTGGATATTTTATTACTCCAGTTTGCAACAAAATAGAATATATTCACTTTGATACAGATGGCATACTCTCTATCTGTATTTATTATTGTGCAAATAGATGATTCCACCTGCATATTCTCCTAGCTTAGTCACTTAGATCACTACCTACTAATTGTAGAGAATACTGACAAGATTCCTGGTTAGGATTTACTTGAAATATTTTCATCAAAGTGTCATGACCTAGAACATGAAAAATCATAAAGTTGACCAAGCAGCCCCAAACTTTGAACACATGTCTTGGACCTTTCTAGCCTATTCTATAAGTCTGCTGTACCAAAACCACATAAAAGTACAAACACTACCTATTCTACATGTTTGTTATGCCAAGACCATTTTAAAGTATAAGCACTATTGTTGCATTCAATAATTCATTAAGTGTAAACCACAAAATCTACTTTTGCTATATATATAGATAGGCTAAATATATAACTAGTTGATTTGACTAAAAACTGATCCAACTTAAGCATTCAAGTGGTAGATTATAATATTCTCCCCACTAAAGTTGAGAGGGTTCTCCTGAATCTCTTTTCTTGAGATGCCAATATCTTGATGGTTCAGTATTATCAGCAGGTTTTGCAAGCTTGAGTCTGTCCTTATACACTAAGTCTTCCTGGATATTGCCTTGTTTGTCCAATAGTTGGTAAGTTGCAAATGGACATTCTCTGATGATCTTGAATGGTCCTGTCCATTGTGGCTCAACCTTCTTCCAAGTGTTGTTACTTAGCAGTACAAAGTTCCCAACTGTCAATGCTTCTGGTGCTACAGTCGTATCAAATCTCTGCTTCAACTTTTCTGCGCTTTGAGATACTTTGGTCTGTGCCTCTTAACATCTTTGTTCCAGCTGCTGGTGTCTACTTGACTGACTGAGTTCATCATCTAAGGCATCTGTAAGCTTTGGTTGTGTGAGATCTCCTGGAATCCTTGGTTCACATCCATACACTAAGTAAAATGGCAATTGTTGGGTGGTGTTGTGTAATCTAACTCTGTATACAAAGAGTGATTGGTCTATATACTCATCCCATTTACTGACAGCTCCATTTGCATACTTGGTCAGCATTTTTCCAAATGATCCATTAAACTGCTCAGTGACTCCATTAGTTTGAGGGTGATATGCCATGGTTTTCAAGTGTCTGATGTGCTACATTTCCAAGTAAGCTTCTAATGTCTTTGCCGTAAAGTTTGCTCCTCTACTGGATAGAATCTCTACAGGGCATCCAAGCTTCACAAGGATCTCATGGTATATGAAACTTGCAACTTCTTGCTCACTGGCTACAGGTACAGCTTTAGCAACTGTCCATTTGGTGGCCTGGTCAATTGCTACTAGTATCCAACAGTTGCATTTCCTGGTAGTTGGCAGTCTTCCAATAAAGTCAATTCCCCATCTTTCAAATGGTCTTACAGGCTCCAAGGGAAAAAGTTCAGCAATTCTCTGTGGTTGGCCTTGGTTGATTTGGCAATTTGGGCATGTTTTCACTGGCTTCTCAATGTCTTGTTTCAGTCTGGGCCACCATGCTCTGGCTTTCACAGGGCTATAGGTTCCTTCAGTTCCAATATGTCCATATTCATTGTGTTGCTTATGTATTATATCCAGGCAAGAAACATAAGGGCAATAGGCAATATGGCTTCTGTCAACATTCTGGTTGAGTGTTTCATCCTGTACTACAAGTTTGCTGGCTTCATCCCAGATTCTCTTCTTGATATCTTCATCCACCTCATTAGGAATGGCTTGGTTCTCCTCATTCTGTAAGGTGTCTTACACACTGGAGGGCTATCTCCTGTTTCAATGGCATGATCCATGTCTCTGACTGGTGGTAGGCTTACAAGTTCATCTGGAAATATGTCTGAATATTCCTTCAAAAGAGTTTGGACTCTCTGGGGTGGTGGAGTAGAGGAATCCTCCTGTAATACTGCTATGAGGAGCATCTGGGTGCCTTACAAGTGCTCTACAAAACTGTGTCTTGCGCAGTTCACTTGTTTCACACACACTGGAACTGACCAAGTTAAGATCCAGTCTGGCGGGTAATAGCTCCTAGGTATTGTTGTCCTTCTGGATCTGAGTGGCATGGGTTCTCCAGTTGATTGATGGTTTACAACAAAATAGCCAGGTTTTTCCAAGTACAAGGTCAAACTTGCAGTTCCCAAATATATAGGCCTGTAGATCTTGTTCATAGTCATTGATGTTCATACTTACTGGCTGAGTAATACAGTTGACCATGTGGGAGTTCTCATCAGCTGTTGAGACTGAAGTTGATGTGGTGGGTTCCAAGTTGATTCCAGCTTTCAAAGCAAATTTCTCTGACTTGTACTCATGTGATGCTCCTGAGTCACTCATGATCTTGGCAGGTACTCCATTAATTACTCCATTCAAGTATAATAGCTTTCCTGAGTCTGAGGTCATTTGGGATAGGTATTCTTCTGTCATATGGAAGGTCAGTTCTAGTCTTCTTCAAGTTCATTCTCCATGTTACTATGCTCCAGGGCTTCAATATGGTTAAAGGTTCTTAATAGCTGATGGCCATTTCTTCTCTGAGGGCAGTACTTTGCAATATGTCCCTGCTGATGGCAATTGAAGCAAAGTCCTTTCTGCTTACATTCTTCTGAGGTAGGATTCTTCTGCATAGCAGCTATTTTCATTGGCACTGCTTCTAATTGTCGTTTTTCATAGTGATTGTAGCCTCTCTGATTAGTCATTGTGGGCTTCCCAACTCCAAACATAGCTGAGTCATAGTCAATAGCAATCTAGATGGCTTCTTCAATAGTCTGAGGTCTTCAATGATTCACTTCCTTACAAGTTCTTTCTTTCAATTCATCAATGAAGTATTCAACTTGATCCAGAGGGTCCATTCTTTCAATTTGTCCAAGTAGACATCTATATTCATGATGTACTCTTGGACCATTCCTTTCTGTCTGGGTGTCTTCAACTTTCTTCTTAGTAGTGTCTGTTGGTGTGGGGGTTCAAAGGCATCCTGAATTTCCAACACAAACTCATCCCAGGTAGAGATTGTATAGCATCCCATCATAGTGGCTGACCTGATCTTGTTGTGGTACCACTGTAAAGCTGCATCTGCCAGGTAAGAGGCTGCCTGAGGTAACTTGCTTTCTGGAGCAACTGCCTTAGCATTGAAAGCTTCTCCAATCTGGAAGAGCCAAGTTCCCAGATTTTCATTGACTCTACCATGGTACCAGTTGACTTTCACACTAAAGTTGCCCTTAACAGGGTTTTACTGGTGTTGGGCCATGGTAGTCATTTCTTGTTGCTGCTGGCTACGGATCTGGAGTAACTGTTGCTGCTGGGCCAGGATTTACTGCATAGCATACTTCCATTCTTGTTTTTTGGACATCTTGAGGGAGGCATCTTCTTTCTTCAGGAGGGAGGTTTCTGGTTATTGCTGCTACCAATATTACAAGTCCTGGTATAAGAGTTGTAGTGGAGCAAGGAGTTTAGCTAGTATTGTATTCACTAAAACTTGAACTGATTTTTATTGAGGTTCCTGCAGTTCCTTACATAAATTTTACCAGATCAATCACTGACTAATTATATTTTGAAATGTAGGCTGTGGCTGATGACTCATTTGATTGTATTTTCATCACCCAATAAGATCCTACATAATATATTGGTTTCTGTCTGACAAGGATCTGCTGATTCATTTACTGACTACTGCTACTGATTTGATAGATAATACTGATATACTGATAACCTAAACATATAACTAGCTGATTTGACTAAAAACTGATCTAACTTAAACATTCAAGCGGTAGATCATAACACTACTGCTAATACTGAAATTTTCCCCTGTGCCAAAAAGTGGGATGGATCTGTTGCAATTTAAGAAGTGATTTGGATTTAAGGAACTTATCAAGAAATAGTGATAATAGTTGAACTGTTGTTTATTAATAAAGAAGCACAGTATTCATACCTTTATAGAAGTAATACAGCTGTAACACTAAGTAAGGAGGGTTTCTCAATATTCAGGAGCATTCTATAGCAGTTTCAGGGTTAGTACATAATAGTTAGTATTAGTGCTAATTTGATCCTGACTATAGGGAAATAATCACAAGATCATAGATCTGAAGAAAGTAGCAAAGTTAGAGTTGTAAACCAGCCTCACAGTGACTAAGACTAGTTCAGAATTATCAAGTAAATTTTTAGCTGCAGAATGATGCCAAATAGTCTAATATTCCAACACTCCCTCTCTACTAAATAATTTCTTAATCTTAATCCCTCCCTGAGATTCTCAAATTGTGGCCTAGCTAGTGGTTTTGTCAATATATCTGCCACCATTTTGTTAGTTGGGCAGTACACTAACTCTACTAAGTTATCTTCTACAGCTTCCCTCCAAAGTGATGCTGTATATCAATGTGCTTAGTTCTGGCATGATTAGAAGGATTTCTAGCTAATGAAATAGAGCTTTGATTATTCTTGTATATACATGTTGGTTCATCTGAATTAAAAACTAAGTCTTTGAATAATTTTTGTAGCCATTTAGCCTCCTTAGTTGCTTAACATGCAGCCATATATTCTGCTTCAGTTGTAGATAGGTCTACAGTTGATTGTTTCTTGCAATTCCAAGTAATAGCTGCACCAGCATAAAGAAATATATAGCCTGTGGTAGAGTGTCTGTTAATCAAATCCCTACCCCAATCTGAATCACTATAACCATCAACTTCTTGCCTATTAGATGCTTCAGAGTATTCCAGTACCATATTTATGGTACCTTGTAGATATCTGAAAATCCGCTTAACTGCTGCAATTTAATCTGATCCATAATTGTACATGAATTGACTGACTATTCCAACTGCCACTGCAATATCTGGATGTGTAGACACCATCAAGTACATTAGGCTACCAATCATTGATTGATAGGGAAGGTTTTGGTTCATATTTGAGCCGTCTTCATCTATAACTGGCTGAGATATGCTCAATTTAGGTTATTGTCCATCAGGGTAGCTACAGGCTTACAATTTTCCATTTTGAAGCGTCTAAGAATGTCCCTGATGTACTTAGACTGATTCAGCACAATTTTCTGCGTAGGTATGTCAAATGTGACCTCAATTCCAAGAAAATAGCTCAATTTTCCAAGATCGTTCATCTCATAGCAGCATCTGGACTTTGCATTGCCTGTTCCAGACTCTGAGGTTTGGCACATAAGGCAAGATAAGCTTCTTCATGATCATTGGATGTCTGCCACCAGGATCCAGGGGCATTTCTTATTCTAGTAGATCTCCTAACTGGGATAATCTGTTCTGATCTGGAACTGGTAGAAGTATCTTCCATATCTGGCTGGATTTGGTACATATCTTCTTCATTAGTGTCAATTGCATCATCAGGCAGCTGGCCAATGATTTTTGTGGCTTTCTGATCTGAGTTCTCCTCAAATACAACGTCCCTGCTCTTGATCAGCTTCTGAATTTTGCCATCATATACTCTATACCCTTCAGTATCTTCACAATACCTGAGAAAGATCCCTTTCCTACTCTTTGGTTCCAACTTTGAGCGTTTTTTGTCAGGGATGTGATAAAAAACATCACTGCCAAAGATCTTGAGGTGCTGGAGATCTGGTTTTTTGCCTGTATATGCTTCAAAGGGTGTAAAATCATGTAGTGCTGTTGTTGGGCGTCTGTTCTTGATGTATACTGCTGTAGCAACGGATTCAGCCTAGAACTTGTAGTCCATTCCCTTATCATGTAGCATAGATCTTCCCATCTCTACTATTATTCTATTTGCACGTTCTGCTACTTCATTTTGCTGTGTAGTATGAGGAACTGTGGTCTGTTGAAGTATACCAGTAGACAAGCAGTATTATGCAAACTCCTTTGAGCAGTATTCTCCTCCATTATCACTTTGTAGTACCTTCAATTTACACCCAGTTTGTGTTTCTGCCATGCTCTTGAAGTGCTTAAACGTCTCTAAAGCTTCATCCTTTGTTTTGAGGAAGTACACCCATGTATGTTTTGTTTTGTCATCAATAAATGTCATAAAGTATCTCTTGGCTCCAAAGGACAGTGTTCTAATGGGGCCACATATGTCTGAGTGTACAATGGCCAATTTTTGGTGATATTGATGCCTTCTAAGCTCTTGAAACGTTGCCTAGCTTGTTTACCATAATAAAATCCCTTACAAACATTCAGTTTGATTGGAATTGAGTATTTAAGGCCCAAAACAAGCTAATTTTCACCAATTGGTTCATTTTCTGTTCCCCAATGTGTCCTAGCCTCCTATGCCATGTCTCCCAGTTGGTTTCATCAGTTTCAGCAGTGTTGGCATACTCAGGTGCAATGATCTTGCTTTGTAACTTGTATATATTGTGATCTCTGATTCCCAGAGCAAATATTTGTCCATTCTCACTCATTATTAAGCAGCTCATCTTAGTAAAGACAAATTTCAGTCCCTGAGCAATTGCTTCATTGACTGAGAATTAGTTCTTAGCTATTCCAGGTACATAGAATACGTCAGTGAGTCTTGCTGTATTTGCCCCTGAGCTATTGCTCATATTTAGTTGCATAGACCCACCTGCAGTAGCTTCCAGAGCAGAGTTATCTCCCAGATAAACCTTTCTCATGGGAGCAGTTTTTAAGTTGCTGAACTGCTCCTTTATACCACAAATATGCTGTGATGCTCCAGAGCCAATATACCATTCATTACTTTGGTTACTTGCACTCTCTTGTACAGTTACAAATAACTGTTCATCAGTAATTATATGGCTTGCCTGCTCTAGTGTCTGCTATTCATCTGCTTGTTTCTTCTTGCTTTCTCTTGCCCAGTGTCCTGGCTTTTTACAATAGTTGCAGCAACCCAGTTTTCTTTGGTTTTGTTGTTTTTGCTTTTTTTCTGAGTGCCTTTCTAAACTGAATAAAGCATTATCTTCAATTTCTTCTACTTGATCATTACATCTGAGTTCTTCACAGAGAACTCTTCCTTTGACATAGTCTAAAGTCAAGTTGTCTTCTCTGCTTTCAAAAAAAAGTATGAGTGGTTCATACTTGTCTGGTAATCTGCAAAGCAGACAGAGTATCTCTTCTTCATCATCTATACCAGCATTTATACAGTAAAGTTCTTCTGTAAGTGTCTCCTTTTTGGTAATGAGTTGCAGCATGTCATCATCTGGCTTCTTCCTCATGTTGAGGGACTTTTTTTTCAAACACAGTTTGCTTAATACTGACTTTGCCCTAAAGATCTTCTCTAAGGATTCCCATGCTGCTTTGGCAGTATTTGAGGCATGGATTTGTCCAATGAAGGAATCTTGCACATTGATACATATGGCATTAAAGGCCTGTCTCTTCTTCTCTTGAAACTTCTCCACTTCATCTGCTGTTCCTTTGGGCTCCACTTCTTTTCCTGTTACTATATTCCAAAGCTTCCTTTCCTCATGGTGAATCTGCATCTTGTCTCTCCAAAGCTTGTAGTTCTTTCCATCAAACCTCTCCTTTACAGGGAAGATGTTTGTGTAGTTCTGTTTGCTGGTAGAAGTCATCTTTAGAATAGATTAAGGCAATTGGGGCTCATAACCTGTTGCAATTTAAAAAGTGATTTGGATATAAGGAACTTATCAAGAAATAGTGATAATAGTTGAGCTGTTGTTTATTAACAAAGAAGCACAGTATTCATACCTTTATAGAAGTAATACAGCTGTAACACTAAGTAAGGAGGGTTTCTCAATATTCAGGAGCATTCCATAACAGTTTCAGGGTTAGTACATAATAGTTAGTATTAGTGCTAATTTGATCCTGACTATAGGGGAATAATCATAAGATCATAGATCTGAAGAAAGTAGCAAAGTTAGAGTTGTAAACTAGTCTAATAGTGACCAAGACTAGTCCAGATTTATTAGGTAAACTTTTAGCTGCAGAATGATACCAAATAGTTCAATATTTCAACAGGATCTGACTACCCAGTGTGCAAGGTGAAGATGAAGATGCTGCTACTGGGATAAGACCTTTGGAGTATTTTCATAGAAGCAAAATTGTCCTCTAAAAATGTGGGAGAGGAATCCTTAAGGTACCAACTTGAGTAGCCTGACAAGTAATTTCCAAGGCTCTGTATCAGGCCCAGAGTCCAGACCTGAAGATTTGAACTTAAGTAACATGTATGGAAGGTTCCTGGATGAAGAACTAAGAAAATCAAGTGCTAATATGAAGGAAGACAAACATGCAGTAATAAGGAATGATAGCCAACAAAGGAGGTTTCTGGGACCTTACAAAGGCAGCAGCAACTAGCTTTGCAAACACTGCAAAGGATTCTTAGACATATTACATATGCACTGGAGTATCTTAACACTTTACACACCAAAATGAACATATACATAATATCAAGATATTGCAATTAAGAAGGTTTTTATGGGTAACAGCAGGTCACTTGTGGCAGTAGGAGAAGGAACTATACAGCTCAATCATGGCAGTGGTGAAGGAAGTCATACCTGTACCCTCAGAGAAGTACTCTTTGTACCAAAAATAGCCAAGAACCTGCTATCTGTAGACAAGGCTACACTAGAAGGACACAGTTTCAGAGTTGGCAATTTTGGATGCAGAATCACTGTTGAAAATGGTGCCCATATTGCTCTTGGGATCAGGAACTGGAATCTGTACAAGATCAATTGTATTCCAATATATCTGGAAGCCAAAATAAGTAATCCAAGTGAGTGTATATTAATACTTTGGCAAAAGAGATTTGGACACATCAATCTAAATTAGCTGCACAAAATGATTGAAGATTAGGTAGGTTCTGTGAAGCCTGGATATATGGAAAACAAGCCAGATAACCATTCCAAAGCACTGGGTTAATCAAAGTTAAGAAAAAACTAGATCCAATTCACTTGAACATGAGTGAACCTATGCAAACTTATCCATAAGTGGGATGAAGTATGTCATCATGTTTATTGATGATCATTTCAGATACACATGTGTCTACTTCAAGGAAGGAAAGGAAGAAGCTATATTGAAGTTCAGGGAGTGTAAGGCCATGGCTAAGAGAGAAACTGGTGAAAAGTCAAAAATGCACTCTGTGGCAATGGTATAAAATATATTACAAAACTTTTCATCCACTGCTGCAAAACTCATGGATTATGCATGAGGCTACTGTACTATATATCCTGGAGCACAACAGAGTGGCAGAATGTGCAAACAAATCAACAATTGATATGGCAGGATCATGGATCCATGATCAAGTGTTATCTTATATTTATTGGGTGAAATCAGTGGCCACACATGTACAACTTAAAAAAAGTCATCACAGAGTACTTTGTGAGTCTATACCATTTAATGTGTATGATGGATACAGATCATGTTGAAAGCACTCAGGAATATTTGGTATTCAGCATATGCTAAGAAACTGCCAGGATATCAGTAAAAATATCAGCCAAAAAGTGTGAATTGCATATTTTAAGTCTATTGCAACAAGAGTAAAGCAGACTGACACTAGAATATCAAAGCAAAGAAGCTCATTAGGTACCAGGATGTGCTGTTTGGTGAAAATTCAAAACTTTGACAAGAAGTGTGTGCTTTAGTATGGCTGCCACCTACTAGTATCTCTCTAGATAGCATGCAAAGATAATCCAGCAGGATCTGTTAATAGAGTACTTGTTGGATGAGAATCTATCAAGTGATAAGGCCAAAGCATGGCTGTACATACATTCAAAGTAGCCCTTAATTCATTGTTGCTTGTAATGTTTGTCATTGGATATAGTAAAGGGGCTTGTCAATAATTAAAACCAAATGTTATACTGAGTGGCTTTATATTATAGGTGTGAGCAACTTGCTATTGGAATTACTTGGAATATATTCACCAAAATATCAGGTGCACAAAACATGAAAATTTTCTAAGTTGTCTAAACAGCCACCAACCTTGAATAAGTGTTACTGGGACCTTGCTAGGCCTAGACTATATGCTTATCATGCCAAGACCATGCAAAAATATTGATACTAATCTTACATTGAATAAATCTTGAGGTGAAATCTGTTGTAAGAGTCTTGGAGCAATTGGAAGTGATTGGGAGAGCAAATAGATTATCAGGTTTTCACCTGATGATTTATTGAATGTAAAGGTGGTATTCATACTTTTATATGGTCTTGGCATAAAAACTAAGTACAATAGGTTTGGGAAGGTCCCAAGAACATGTGTGCAAAGTATGGGGCTGTTTGAACAATACTGAGAATTTTCATGCTCTGAGTACCTGATATTTTTGTGAAAATATTCAGTAAATCCCAACTGGGATTTGGGCATTATTCTTTAGTATTTGGAGGTAATGATCTAAGGGACTAAGTTAGGTAAATATTTAGGTGGAATTACAAATTTGTACAACACCACAACTCAATTAAATGTTTGTTCTGACTAGTACCAACTTTGACCTATAATATTCAAACTTGTCTATAGATAATGGTTTAGTAAATATGCCTGCAAACATTTCATAAGTAGGACTGCAAGCTGAGTTAACTGAGTTATCCAAGTTATTCTCTACAGCTTCATGTATAAAAATGATGACTTATATTTATTTACTTGGTTCTGGCATAAAAAGTTAGGTTTTTACCTAATCATATACATCCTTGATTATCATGAAATAAAGTAATAGATGCTTTTGACAAAAGCCTAAATCTTCAAAAAGCTTCCTTAACCACATTGCCTCCTGTGTGGCTTCACAGGCTACCATATACTCTGCCTTTGTGGTATAAACTAATACAGTTGGTTGCTTTCTTGAGTTCCATGAAATGCTCTTTAACATAAAGAAAGGTTTAGCCTCTGGTGGAACTTCTATGTTCCGGATTTTATCTTCAATCAGCATCAGAGTATCCCACAAGATCCAGTTCTGAATCCTTATCAGTGTATCTTAAGCAGATATTAGCAGTTCCTTTTAGGTATTGAAGTATGCACTTAACTGCTGCAATATGATCAGATCTATAGTTCTGATTATGCTTGCTGACAACTCCCACTGACTATGCAATGTTTGGACATGTTCCAAGCATGATATACATCAGATTGCCAACCATAGATTGACAAGTAAAGTTGGGGCTTTCAGATGACACCAAGCTCTCCTGATTTGGGTGAGTTTTGACTCAGCAAAGATCTGTCTCCATTAGGGTAGCTACCAGTTTACAGTCTTCCATTTGATACTCTTCAGTGTATCTTGGATATACTTGGATTGTCTTAGGGTGATAGTCTGGGTACTTGCTGTCTATGGACTGAGTTCTCCTAGATCAAACATCTTCAGCTCTTTAGATAGGCTGGATTTAGTCACTATCAATGTTTTGAGTTAATTGGTGGCTATAATAAGTACACCCACATATAGCTCTAATAAAACATATTTGCCCTATCTAGCTTATAGAATACACCATAGTCAGCACTACTCCTTTGGAAACTCAAAGATTCCAAATTAGAATCTATTTTGCAAATCCAGGCTCTTAGTGATCCCTATGAAGAACAATTGTAGTGATCCCATCAAAAGGCCATCACAAACTTAAAGTCCCATGACTAACAGGTACTGATCCTGACAGGACACAGCCTGGAAACCATTGAATATTAATTGTATCCCAAGTTTCACAAAAAACTTAGTAAACATTTTTCATCACAGCAATATAAAAGAGGATTTTGATTGGTTCCCTGCCAATTTACTCACTTTCTGATCCTCAACACTCTATCACCTCCTACCTTTGTGCGCATTAATTGGCAATTGCCTCTTTTCCACACTCCTGACTTCCTGACTCAATTGTTTTTCTTACTTTTTGTACATACAAGTTGATTTATTTCTGTTGGAACTTCAGTTGTACCTCAATTGCCAATTGTATTGACCTATTCAAGTCCCTATAACCTACACTAACATTGAGCCCAACCCCACACTTAACAAGTAGCTCCATTAAAATTCACCACTAAATAAGTATTTTGGCTCTAATGCTCTGGCTACACAACTATGGCAGGAGCCCTACAGCTTTATGCCAATGTTCATTCACTGGTTTCCACATGTCCTGGTCTTCATCTGGCACTGCAAGGTCTAGTACCTCATCTGCCAGTCTTTGCAATAAATTCTTGCAATATTCAAGTGCATTTTCCTGCACACTGCTCTTGAAGAAGTGCTGCACCCTCTTGGTGTGCCTATAGATGTTCCAAAATTCCACAGAAGGCATCATGATAGTCTTTTGAGTTCTTGACATTGTAGCCTTGTCAGTCAGTAGGATCTCCACTCTGTCAACAATTGAGGATGTGGAGGCTGTGGTAGACAAATTGCTTTTTTCTGTAAACTCATCTACCTTGCTGCCAAGTAGCTCTACTGGCTCTGCTTCCAGCTCTTGTGAAAACAGCTGCTTTCTTGTGGGCAATTCTTCTGGGGTATGATAGGATTTAGTTTGTTCTAGGCTTGCAGCATTAGCTGGTAAGAACCGCAATTTTTTTTGCAGGCTTCCCTGTCTAAGGCTTGGGTAAATATTGTTTCCTTTACTGTTACTTTTATCACTGCCGGGTTTCTCACTGCTGCTTTGTCTAAGTGCTTCTTGTAATGTACTACATTTTCTCCTTGATACACTCTGCTCTGACACATCTATTTTCTCAACTGTTATAAACTACTGCTTGAATGTAAGTTAGATCAGTTTTAAGTCAAATCAATTAGTTACAGGTTTAGCTTATCAATATATCATTATTATCTATCAAGATAGTAGCATTAGTCAGCAAATGAATCAGCAAATCCTTATCAGACAGAAATAGATATACAAAGTAGGATCTTTTTGGGTGATGATGATACAATCAAATGAGTCATCAGCCACAGCCTACATTAGGAAATACAATTAGTCAGCAATTGATCTGGAAACATGTATATAAGGAGATGCTGGAACCTCATTAAGGATCAGTTCAAGTTTTAGTGAATACAATACTGGCTAAACTCCCTTTTCCTCTACAACTCTTATACCAAGACTTGTAACAGACTATATCACCAGACTCATTGACAGTTGGGAACTTTGTATTCTGAGAGACATTACTGGGAAGAAATTTGAGCAACTATGGACGGGATCTTTAAGATCATCAGAGAGATTGCAACTGCTGGATGTATATGTTACCATCAGTACAAGGTATATGGCATCTTTAAAGTATCCCATTAAGAAGCTATAAAGTTGAGGTAATAGAAGTACGTCAATTGTGGCAGGTGTACGTGTTTGTCAAGGTCAGCAAGCAGGAGGCCATAGTTTTTTGGATTTGAGCTAAATGTCAAATACCCAAGGTAGTAGTGGGTAAGCAAATAAAGAAAGGTGATTCTACAGTGGAATATATGAATTTCACAACCTTTATGATGTCTCCAAATGGGGTCCTTATAGCTGGTCTGGATTTAATCCACCCATGGGACAAAATTATTTTTCATAGAAGATTGTTTCAGTCCATATCAAGATTCTTTAAGCCTGCAGACCAAATGGGGATTGCCTTGGTCAGCAACCCATCTGGCTGGTCCCTTTATATGTCCTCACCAAGTTCTCCATTCAAAAATGCTGATTTTTGCATCCATTTGATGAATAAAAAACTTATAACTGGCCGCAATAGCCTGTGTTGATATCATTGAATTAAACTTGACTTCCAGTGCAAAGCTGTTGGTAGAGTCAAGTACTTATGCTTTAGAGTATTCCTTGGCCACAAGTTTGATTTTATATTGTTTTATTTTACCATCATTCTTGTATTTTGTCTTAACAATCCTTCTGCATCCCATTGATTTTTGGTTGATTGGTGATTTGACTAAGTCCCAAGTTTGATGTTCCATTAAGTTCTGATACTACTCAGGCTTTACAAATCTCCAAATATTTCTATGAGGCATGTTTAAGTCTGTTATTACAGCCTGGGGCTCATTGATATGGACTGAACAGGCATAGGCTAAGTTTGTACTATCAATGATATAGAAATATGAGCTATCGCTTATGGGGTTGAATCCCAGGCATTTTATAAAGGTACAATCATCTCTGGGATATTCCTGGGCACTGCTTCAGACTGAGCTATGGTTTTAGAGGCCTCTGCAGTGAAAATATTTTCATAGTTTGCTCTTATTCAATCCAGTCAATTAGTGGACTTGAGATCAGATATTTGTCATCATTTCATGTCATTTATTGTGAAGATTTCAAATGTTCTTCAGAAATACATCCCTAGACTTAGTTGGCTTCTTTGAATTGGTAGTGTAGAGTCTGTATGCTTTACTCTTGTTGCAGTAGCCTAAGAATATGCTATTACACTTTTTGGCTTGGACTTTCACTGATCTCTGGGCTGTTTCTTAGCAAATGTTGGACACCCAGATATTCTTATATGTTCTACACTTGTACTGTATTCACACCATGCTCCAAATGAAGCTTAATCACAAAGTATTCTGTACACTTATTCATTATGCCATTGATCATAGTGCCAGAAAGCACTGTATATTTTGTTATTAATCTGATATTTTAGGGCCATATGCATGTCAATTATGATCCCAAATTGGCACTTTATGGCACCATCTGGCATGCTATGGTACTATTGGGCAATATGTTCAGCTGGAATGATGGAACAAGTCTTGTTAAAACTCTAGTTTTTACTGTATACAGCTGTGGCAAATGATTCCTCCCAAAATTCATAGGATAGCTTTGATCATGCATCATAGATCTTGCTGTATCAATTATTAATCAGCTTACATGTTCTGCTACTCCATTTGCTGTGGGGTGTAAAGTACACTAGTCTCTTGCTTAATCCCATGATTTTTGCAGAAGTGGATGAAGAGTTTTGAGTTATTTTCTCCACCATTGTCAGAGTATGTTTTCTTGATTTTGTCAGCAGTTTTTCTCTCCTTCATGGCTTTAAGCTCCCCTGAGCTTAGACAGTGCTTCTTTCTTTCTCTCCATGAAGTAGACCCAGGTATATCTTGTATAATCATCAATAGAAGTGAGTAAATATGTTATGATCTGCCACTTGAATGTTTAAGTTGGATCAGTATTTAGCTTAGAAAGATGTGCATTGACTACAGAGCCCTCAACTCAGTTATTGTGAAGAATAAGTACCCCATACCTTGGATTGATGAGCTCTTGGACCAACTCAACAGGGCCATTATTTTCAGCAAGATTGACCTCATGTTAGGATACAACCAGATTAGGGTGAAGCCAGAAGACATGCCTAAGACAGCATTCAGGACCAGATATGGACATTACAAGTACTTAGTCATGAGTTTTTGCCTCACCAATGCCCCAGTAACATTGATGACTCTGATGCACACTGTCTGTCAGGAGTACTTAGACAAGCTTGTGATATTATACCTAGATGACATACTGATGTACAGCAAGACAGAAGAGGATCAAACAGCGCCCATTGAAAAGGTCTTGAAGAAGCTAAGAGAGAACTAACTATATGGCAAGCTAGCCAAGTGTGAGTTCTTCAAGGAACATGTTGAATATCTGGGATACATAGTAACTAGCACAGGAGTAACCTTAGACCTTGTAAGGTTGAGCTCATCAAGAACATGGAGATGCTATATTAAAGGAGTCAACTGCACTGTAAAGACAGATCATGCCTCCCTCAAGTATATACTTGCACAGAATGTACTCTCTTGAAGAATGACAAGATGGAGTGAATACATTCAGCAATTTAACTTGGATATTGTTTACTGCCCAGGAAAAAACAACACGGTTGCTGATGCCTTATCAAGAATAGATCAAGTTGCACAACTCTACTTGGTGCATGAATCAGATTGGCCTAGCCTATTACCAAAGTACTTGGAGGGCCAAGCCATTTCTAATGAGGTGGATGAAGATATCAAGAAGATAATCCAGGATGTAGCCGGCAAATTTGTAGTACAGGATGAAACACTCTATCAAATTGTTGGTGGAAGCCCCATTACCTATTGCCCTTATATTTCTCACCTGGATTTAATACATAAGCTACACAATGGATGTGGAAATCTTGGAACTGAAGGAACCTATAGCCTTGTGAAAGCCAGAGCATGGTGGCCTAGACTGAAACAAGACATTGAGAAGCGAGTGAAAACATGCCCAAATTGACAAATCTGTTGAAATATTGGACTATATGGTATCATTCAGCAGCTAAAAATTTACTTACCAATTCTAGGCTGGTCTTAGTCACTGTAGGACTTATTTACTGCCTTAACTTTGCCACTTTCTCCAGATATATGATCTTATGATTATTCCCCTATAGTCAGGATCAAATTATCACTAATACCAAACATTATTCACTAACCCTGAAACTGTTACAGAATGCTCCTGAATATTGAGAAACCCTCCCTACTTAGTGTTGCAGCTGTATTACTTCTACAAAGGTATAAATACTGAGCTTCTTTATGAATAAACAACAGTTCAACTATTATCACTATTTCTTGATAAGTTCCTTATATCCAAATCACTTCTTAAATTGCAACAGGTTATGAGCCCCGATTGCCTTAATATATTCTAAAGATGACTTCTACCAGCAAACAAAGCAATACCAACATCTTCCCTGTAAAGGAGAGGTTTGATGGGAAGAACTACAGACTTTGGAGAATCAAGATGCAGATCCACCTTGAGGAAAGAAAGCTTTGGAACATAGTAACAGGAAAGGAAGTTGAGCCCAAAGGAACAGCAGAAGATGTGGAGAAGTTTCAAGAGAAGGAGAGAAAGGCCTTCAATGCAATATGCATTAATGTGCAAGACTCCTTCATTGGACAAATCCATGCCTCAAATACTGCCAAAGCAGCATGGGAATCCTTAGAGAGGATCTTTAGAGCAAAGTCAGTATCAAGCAAGCTTTATTTGAAACGAATGTTCTTCCACATGAGAAAAAAGCCAGATGATGACATGCTACAACTCATTACCAGAATGGAGACACTTGCAGAAGAACTTTACAGTATTAATGCTGGTGTAGATGATGAAGAAAAGATACCCTGTCTGTTTTGCAGCCTACCAGATAAGTATGAGCCACTCATACTTTCTTTTGAAAGCAGAGAAGACAACTAGACTTTAGACTATGTCAAAGGAAGACTTCTCCATGAAGAACTCAGATGTAATGATCAAGTGGAGAAAATTAAAGATAATGCTTTATTCAGTTCAGAAAGGCATACAGAAAAGAAGGGAAAGCAACAAAACCGAAGAAAACCTGGCTGCTGTAACTACTGTAAGAAGCCAGGACACTGGGCAAGAGAATGCAAGAAGAAACAAGCAGACAAAAAACAGAAACTAGAGCAGGCAAACCATATAACTACTGATGAACAGTTATTTGTCACTGTACAAGAGAGTGCAAGTAACCAAAGTAATGAATGGTATATTGACTCTGGAGCATCACAGCATATTTGTGGTATAAAGGATTGGATCAGCAACTTAAAGACTATTCCCATAAGAAAGGTTTATCTGGGAGATAACTCTGCATTGGAAGCTACCGCCAGTGGGTCTATACAACTAAATATGAGTGATAACTCAGGGGCAACAACAGCAAAACTGACTGACGTACTCTATGTACCTGGAATAGCTAAGAACCTACTCCCAGTCAGTAAAGCAACTACTCAGGGACTGAAATTTGTTTTTACTAAGCTGAGCTGCTCAATATTGGGTGAAAATGGACAATAATTAGCTTTGGGAATCAGAGATCACAATATATACAAGTTACAATGCAAGATCATTGTACCTGAGTATGTCAACATTGCTGAAACTGATGAAACCAACTGGGAGACGTGGCATTGGAGGCTAGGACAAATAGGGGAACAGAAAATGAGCCAATTGGTGAAAAATCAGCTTGTTTTGGGCCTAAAATACTCAATTCCGATCAAATTGAATGTTTGTAAGGGATGTTCATATGGCAAACAAGCTAGGCAACATTTCAAGAGCTCAGAAGGCATCAATACCACCAAAATATTGGCTATTGTACACTCAGACATATGTGGCCCCATGAGAACACTGTCCTTTGGAGCCAAGAGATACTTTATGACGTTTATTGATGACAAGTCAAGATATAAATGGGTGTGCTTCCTCATAACAAAGGATGAAGCTTTAGAGATGTTTAAGCACTTCAAGAGCATGGCAGAAACACAAACTGGGTGTAAATTGAAGGTACTACAAAGTGACAATGGAGGAGAATACTGCTCAAAGGAGTTTGCAAAATACTCCTTGTCTACTGGTATGCTTCAACAGACCACAGTTCCTCATACTCCACAGCAAAATAAAGTAGCAGAATGTGCAAGTTGAACAATAGTAGAGATGGGAAGATCTATGCTACATGATAAGGAAGTGGACTACAAGTTTTGGGCTGAATCTGTTGCTACCGCTGTATACATCAAGAACAGATGCCCAACAACAGCACTACGTGATTCTACACCCTTTGAAGCATATACAGGCAAAAAACCAGATCTCCAGCACCTTAGGATCTTTGGCAGTGATGTTTATTATCACATCCCTGACAAAAAACGCTCAAAGTTGGAACCAAAGAGTAGGAAAGGGATCTTTCTCAGGTATTGTGAAGATACTAAAGGGTATAGAGTGTATGATGGCAAAATTCAGAAGCTGATCAAGAGCAGGGACGTTGTATTTGAGGAGATTTCAGATCAGAAAGCCACGGAAATCATTGGCCAGCTGCCTGATGATGCAATCAACACAAATGAAGAAGATACGTACCAAATCCAGCCAGAGATGGAAGATACTTCTACCTGTTCCAGATCAGAACAGATTATCCCAGTTAGGAGATCTAACAGAATAAGAAATGCCCCTGGATCCTGGTGGCAGACATCCAATGATCATGAAGAAGCTTATCTTGCCTTATGTGCCAAACCTCAGAATCTGGAACAGGCAATGCAAGGTCCAGATGCTACTAAGTGGCAACAAGCCATGCAGGAGGAGTACCAATCACTGATCAAGGCAAAAACATGGGAACTGGTAGATTTACCAAATGGGAGAAAGCCAATAGGATGTAGATGGGTCTACAAGATCAAGATAACCTCAAATGGTGCCGTTGATAAGTACAAGGCTAGATTGGTAGCTAAAGGCTATTCCCAGATCCAGGGACTAGACTTTAAGGAAACATTTGCTCTGGTTGCCAAGTTTAGCTCTATTAGGACAGTTCTAGCCCTGGCAGCTGTACACAGTCTAGATCTACACTAAATGGACGTCAAAACAGCCTTTCTAAATGGGGATTTGCAAGAAACTATATATATGGAGCAACCAGAAGGTTTTACCAATCCAAAAAGCCCCCATAAGGTGTGCAAACTTAGAAAAACGTTGTATGGGCTTAAGCAGGCACCTAGAGCATGGTATAATAAGATTGACACATATCTAGAGGAAATTGGGTTCTCTTGTAGCACCACAGATCACAATATATATGTGAAACAGCTCAAAAAGGGTGTGATCATCCTAGTTCTTTATGTGGACGACCTAATTATAGCTACAAGTGATCAAGAGGCACTTAAACAGAAAAAATCAGATCTCTTCAGCAAGTTTGAGATGAAAGATCTTGGAAAATTAAGCTATTATCTTGGAATTGAGGTCAAATTTGAAATACCTACGCAGAAAGTTGTGCTGAATCAGTCTAAGTACATCAGGGACATTCTTAGACGCTTCAAAATTGAAAATTGCAAACCTGCAGCAACCCCTATGGACAATAACCTGAAATTAAGCAAATCGCAGCCAGTTATAGATGAAAACGGCTCATATATTGACCAAAACTTTCTCTATCAATCAATGGTTGGTAGCCTAATGTACCTGATGGTGTCTACACATCCAGATATTGCAGTAGCAGTTGGAATAGTCAGTCAATTCATGCAGAATTATGGATCAGATCAAATTGCGGCAGTTAAGCGGATTTTCAGATATCTACAAGGTACCATAAATATGGTACTGGAATACTCTGGAGCAGCTAATAGGCAAAAATTTGATGGTTATAGTGTTTCAGATTGGGGTAGGGATCTGATTGACAGACGCTCTACCACAGGCTATGTATTTCTTTATGCAGGTGCAGCTATTACTTGGAATTGCAAGAAACAACCAACTGTGGCACTATCTACAACTGAAGCCAAATATATGGCTGCATGTCAAGCAACTAAGGAGGCTATATGGCTACAAAAATTATTCAAAGACTTAGGTTTTAATTCAGGTGAAAACAACATGTATTTACAAGGATAATCAAAGTTGTATTTCATTAGCTAGAAATCCTACTAATCATGCCAGAACTAAGCACATTGATATACAGCATCACTTTTGTGAGGGACGCTGTAGAAAATAACTTAGTGGAGCTGGTTTACTGCCCAACTGACAAAA